>JANHFR010004435.1:98260-109619 GCA_032468015.1 Mimophis mahfalensis
AGGCCTGGAGGAACATTGTGCATGGGGTCGCGATGGGTCGGACACGACTTCGCAACTAACAACAACAACAAATAGATATTTGGCCTCCTGACTCAATCTCAAGCCCTGAAATACTGATCAATGTCACTTATTAAGTACCTGTATTATATATTATTTGTTAAATATATATTAAATAATAATTTAATAATTAAAGTATTTAATTAAAACAAATAAAGAGCCATGGTAGGGCAGTAGTTAGAATGCAGTATTGCAGGCTAACTCTGCCCCCTGCCAGGAGTTTGATCTTGAACAGCTCAAGGCTGATTCAGCCTTCCATCCTTCCAAGGTCAGTAAAATGAGAGTCTAGATTTTTGGGAGCAACATGTTGATATTTGTAAAGAATTTAGAAAGGGCTGAAAAGTGGTATATAAGTCTTAAGTGCTATTGAATATGGATAAGATCCTAGATTAATTGGTAATTTAAAACAATCTATTATGTTGCAAATTGTGCTTCCTTCAGAAGTTCCCATAACTCTAATTATTCATATTTATGTTATATTTCAGAATGTTCAGATTCAGCTAAAATGCCTCTGAACAACAAATCAGTGCTAGTATTGATTGAGCTATTGTTTTAGAAATGCAATTCTGCAACGGAATGTTGACCAAGATTGTAAAATGCAAAGAGCATTTTAATGTGTATTAAATATGAACAGTTGGTTCCGAAGATTTTTTTTATAAAATAATCTTTATTTACATTGTTATTAAAAACAAGGGGGTACAAAAGGAAAAAAGGGAAGGGGGAAATACAAAACAGGGAAAGGGGAATAACACCAGCATGAAACAAAACATCAACAACAAACATTACCATCAAGTTATAAAAATACATGAAAGGTAAGAAAAAATATATATATACTTCAATTTAAATTCTGATAAAGTATATACAGTACATAATCCATCAAAAGAAAAACAAAAATTAATATCAATTCTCGATAACCACATTAACTTCCTCTAATTGTTAGCCACAGATACTACCTTTCCCAAGATCGACATGCTACAGATTCCTCTTTATCTTTCAATTTTTTAGTTAATCTGTCGGCTTCCGCACAAAATTTTGTGCCATTTGTCTAAATGAATTACATAGCCAAAATTTTTCCCCAGGCAATCATCGTGTCCTTTACCACTTCTCCAATATCTATCCTCATCAATAATTTGTAGCACTTAGAAATCATCCCTTTTTCTGGACCCATCAAAATTTTATCCCGCTCCTGCAAGTCCAGTCTTATATCATTTCCTTCTCCATCTTTTCTATATTTTGACTGGACCTGCAGGTAAGCCCACCAGTCAAACAAATCCCTGCGAATTTAATTCCTGCCTCGATTTTAACCTTCCCTGCTTATCTAGTATATCTTTGTATGTTGACTTTCTGGCAACATTGAAAAGTGTAGAGTATGTCAGGGCTTCTAAGGATGATATCCAGCAAGGTACTTTAACGTAATATTTTTTACTAATCTTATCCCATCCCATCAAGTTATTCCTCAGATAGTGCCAGGTAAGCAGCTTGCTTTGAGTATTCTTATCTCTCCAAAGTGTCACATGCCAACCTTGTTGGAGGTCATGGCCTTCTGTCCTAAGTAAACGATTGTTCCTTAGGGTGATCCAGTCTTTAACCCAAACTAGTATTGCTGCTAAATAATAATTCTCCCAGCATGTTAAGCCAAAGAGGCCTCCTCTCTCTTTTGTCTCCTACATCATCTTTCTTTTAATGCAGGGTTTTTTCCCTCGCCACACAAATTTGGCTACTATCTGGTTCAGATCTACAAAAAATTTGGTTGGTAATTTACTTGGGCCAGTTTGAAAGAGAAAATTGAATTTAGGTAAAACATAGGATTTTATTGTTGCTACCTTCCCCATGAGTGATCTTCGGTTCCGAAGATTTATGGTCCCTCATAGGTTTATGCTTTTATTAGTTACATAGTTAAAATGTCTGAATGAAATCTAATTTTTCACCAGAGAACAAGAGCCTTTATCACTGGGCTGAAGAAGGGAACCTATTTTTTTCCCTCTCTTCTTTCCATATACTTCTTCTCCTCTACTCTGGTAAAAGGTGTTCTGATCAGATTCTGAGAGGAAGAAAATTGAAAAGGATGAATTCAGTTGCATGAAGGAAAGTCCATTATTTTACATAATATTTTTGTATAATAATTCTTATTACATCTCTCAAGTAATAAGAATTATGATAATAATTCTTATTACCTGAGAGATGTACAACCACCATACTATTTATGTAATGACATGTTCTTGTTTGGATAACATTCTAAGCCAAGATAGTATGGTTGGGCTTTCCCCTCTTCCTCTGTAATAGTTACAGTCAGTGGAATCAGAATCACCAAAAAAGAAAAAAAAAAGGTCTTTGGAATAGAGTCCTCTTGGTAGTCCAAATCAAAGTTCTCCAATCTGTTTGAATAGAATGTTCTGTACAATTCTGTTCATTTTATATTTTTTTATTTTTCAAACGTATTTGACACACACCCCTCCTTTTTAGGTAGTTAGCTCTCTTGGGAAAAAATTATGTTGAAGTTGTGGCATGGATTATATAAATGCATATTTTTCTATAGAAGCTTTGATCCTGACACTAAAGAAAAATTGAACAGAAAAAAAGGCTTATAATTAGTCTTTTAACTGTTTCAGGAATCTAGCGAAGGAAAAGCAGTATTGGAATGCAAAGATTCTGAAAGTAAAAAGGGACAGCAGGTTCCCCTTAAGAAAACAGGACAGATGGGCTCAATTCCTCGACGATCTTCTGAAGACAAATATGAAAAATTGAATAAAGATAATGCTTCATGTTCAAGTGAAAGCACACCAAAGCAAGGTAACTAAAACCAATAATGATTTCCTGATAATGATTTCCAAAATGTGTAAGTCATATTCAAAAACTGCTGGGAGTAAAACAATCAGATTGAATAATTTTTCTGCATTTGGTACCAATATCATAAACCTTAATACATCTGAAAATTTATTCATTTAATAAAAGAATTTTTAAATATTGACATTTTTCTGTTGGCTTTTTATTATTATTATTAAGCATGGATAAACCTTACATTCCTATAAAGCATAGAGTTGACTCTGTACAATTTCTAAGATAACTTATGCCTTTTATTGGAAATTCTTTTCAGGAATAGCACTCTGCTGTGGGAATATGCAACACTGTAAAAATAACTTTTCTCTTTAAAAACAAGTCTCACAGTGAATATAACTTAATCTGGTTTAAGTTACATAATTGTAATTTTGCCATACGGAGTTGACTGCATCTGAAGTATGAGCTTCTGATAATACTGTATTTGGGTTTAAATATTAAATTTTGCCTGATTGGTTATATTAATGGTAGGGTCTCTCAGATTTAACAGGAATTCATTTTTTTAATTGATTAGTTCTATTCATATTACATTTCAGCAATAAAATAGAATTTTATTCTCTGTAGAATTTAATAATGGGTGAAAGAAGCTCAGATTAAATCTTAAAAATAAGTTTGTTCTTTTTGAACAAATCTGAAGCTGAAGTTTTTTAGAACTGGGCATTTGAGTAATATTGGCCTGGTTGTACTCCCTGTAATGACTAGGAAATCATCCTAGACACTCTTGCTTAAGCAACAAGGAAAGTTATAGTCTGGGACATTGATCCAGATCTGGTTGGTATGCTAGTTAAAAGTCTACTTCGATCAGGATGCCTTTGGCCTTAATCTCCATTTGTTTAGATTATAATTTTGGAGGTGACCCAGAAGATGTAGCTAACATAAAACATGGTGGCCAGGTTGTTAGTGGGAAACCTTGCCAATGCAGAATAAAACCAATTTAAAGTTTGGTTTTCTGAGCCCAATTCAAAATGTTGGTGGTTACCATTAAATACTTGGATACATTGATCATTATTTTGCCAGAATGGAAACTTCCTGTGGTGCTGTGAACTTTTAGAGAGGGCCTGCTAAGAACCCTACCCTATCATAAGATAAGCCTTCTTCGTGGTTACTGCCACACTTTCAATCATACTTTCCCCAGGGCATGTGGTCCCACTATGCCTTCTTTGACTCTGCAAACAGATAAAAACAATTTTATTCCAATATACATAACCACACTAGATATAGATGCCCATCATAGGACTTTTTGTGATTTCTATTGGTTGTTTTTATTGTTGTTATAGTTATGATTTTATGCTTTTTTACAGCGTCTGACAGATTGGGGCAGTCTACAAATAGTGTTACAATCAGTTCAGTCAATTTATTTTATCTTTTCAACAGTAACATTTCTTATTTTCATTATCAAGAATATGGTTAGTTTGAGAAATGTAGTTTTATCTCTCCATAGTACTCTAAAACGGTTCATTTGGTTATGTTTCAAAAGGTATTCAGGATAAGCAGGAAATGAAGAAAAAGAGAACTGAGAAGGGAACAGCAAGTAATGTACACTTACCTCCTGCTTCTGCAGCCAAACCTTCTGCTGATCAGATAAGACAAAGTGTTAAACAGTCACTGAAAGAAATTCTAGAAAAAAGGTATGGGTTCTACAGTAAAGCCATTCCTGTTACTCCAGTTGTTTACTAAAAAAAATAAAATGGTATCTGTTGCTTCTAGTGGCCAATTGTCTATGATTTTATTCCCCCATGTTTTTTTTTTTATTATTATTATACTTGTATTTTGGTCTGTGGCCGCAGAACTAAATAAACAAATAGTATCTGTATATTTTTTTTCAGGCTTGCAGATTCAACACTGAAGATCCCTGAAGAAAGAGCAGCAAAAGTTGCAAATAAAATTGAAAAAGAGCTCTTTTCCTTTTTCCGGGATACCGATTCCAAGTACAAAAATAAGTACAGAAGCTTGATATTTAATCTGAAAGATCCAAAAAATAAAGTATGTCATGACATTTCTTACGTACTTGAGAACTATTAAAAAAATAATTCGTATTTCTTTGTGGATGCCTAGAATAATTTTAAATGCTCATTTCTTCTTCCATCTTGATTATTAACATTTAAGAAGTCTCAGAGCTACAGTTAAATTTTGTAACGTCCTTTTATTCTATATCCAAATTGATGCATCCACTTTTTTCTGTCTATATTTAATGAAAACACTGTCATTTGCTTTTTGCATGCTAAAATATCTTACTTGTTAATTTTTTTGTAGAGGCATTTTGCCTCCCAAAATAGGGGTTCACATTTTTCTATCCAAAAAATAGATTTAATAGAAAACTATAATAGTATATGTGAATAGAGCTGTGCCCACAAACTTCCTGCTGATAAAAATAAGATGAAGACATTTTTACTAGTGTGTCATCTTTTTTTTTACCTTTGGATAGTTCCCCAGAATAAAATTTAAATGGACAGGATGCTGAATGAGCAAAGGTGAATGAATGAAAATTGCACACTGTTCCTACTATCAGCATAATTGGTGTGCAGGTATTCCATGACTTATACCCACAATTGGGATAGAACTTCCATTGCTAACTCATGCAGACATTGAGTGAGTTATGCACAGGTTTATGACTTATTTTGCTGCCGTTGTTAAGTGAATCACTACAGTTGTTAAGTGAATCTGGCTCCCCCATTTGACTTTGCTTCTTGGTAGCCCCTTGGGGAGGTTGCAGATGGCAATCAGGTGACTCTGGGATGCTGCAACCATTACAACTGCATGCCAGTTCCAAGTGGCTGAATTTTGATCACGTGACTGCAGGGGCACTACCATATTAGTAAGTGCGAGGACTGGTTGTAAGTCACCTTTTAGTTTTATTATAACTTTGAATAGTCATTGAACAAATAGTCGTAAGTCAAGGACTATGTTTATTGAAGCAAAATCTTTCAATAAGTTATTACATTCTAGGAAAGCAAATTCAGGATTTAACAACAATTTATTTCCTAAATCATTCTATCTACTAGTAATTAATAAGTTTATATATTTTATTTATATCCCGCTTTATTATTTTTATAAACAACTCAGGGCAGCAAACTTATCTAATATTTCTTCCTCCTCCTATTTTCTCCACAACAACACTGTGTTAGGCTGAGAAAGAGTGACTGGCCCAAAGTCACCCAGCTGGGTTTCATGCCTAAAGTGGGACTAGAACTCACGGCCTTCTGGTTTGTAATATGGTGCCTTAACTGCTAAATCTCTCTGATTTGGATTTAACTTTCGTGTCTCACTGCTAGCCTGTGAGGTTTGCCACAAGTCTTATATTTGTTCTTCAGTATATATGTACAAGGGCTATCAGACTTCATATACCTAACATTCAGTTTATGTTATAGATCTAGTATATGGATGGCATAGGAGCCATGTCTCTGTTCAAGCTAGATAGGCAAGAAAAGAAAGAAACATTTTCCAACTAAATTTTTGCAGGAATTTGTTTTTAAGAAAGATTTGAAATGCTCCCATTAAAAAATTACATTGGATCTTGTGTTTTAGATAACATAGTGATTACTTTCAGAAACATAAGCGATACATCCTGTTCTACATGTATCCTAAGCCCTGCAGATACAGATTAGCAGAGTAGAAATGGGTATCGGATAAAGTTTGTGTTTGTATCCTCTCTGCTTTCAGCAATAAAATTCATATTCACCTACATTTATAGTCTCTTAAATTTATAGGCTTCTTTTACTTTTTGCCCTTAGATTCAAAGACTGGCCTAAACTTTTCAGCTCAGTTGCAGAATGTTTTAGAGGATTTAAAGAGAAAACCAATCATTCTTTCTATTAGTTTATTACATCATATAAAAACCATTGGAGCTAAATATGAAATATTTACATTAGTGTACAATTTCTGTAGAGAACTGGCCATGCAAGGGAAATTAACTGAATTTCACATGTATAATTGGCTTGCAGTTAATACTTACTTTGTAGAATTGATACTAGTATAATGCAGGTTTGGGTTGATTATACATAACTAATCATTGATTTCTCTTCCAGATACTTTTTAAAAGAGTATTGAAAGGTGAAGTTACTCCAGACCATCTCATAAAAATGAGCCCTGAAGAACTAGCTTCCAAAGAACTAGCAGCATGGAGGAAAAGAGAAAATAGACATGTATGGCTTATCTATTATTATCTACTATTGAATTGGTCCCCTAATTCCTGATTATAAGTTGATTTCAAAAAGTTGTTGTCCCTGCCCATCCTCTCATTCCTATATAATCAAATGATCAATGCTTCTCTCTGCTCATATTAAGCTAGCTAAATAGGGTAAATTCAACCCCTTCACAGCATGCCTTCAGCATGTGGGAAATTGTTTAGTATTTTCTTTTGGTTTCAGTTGAGTATTTTATTTTATATAGGTGTGCAGCTGTTCTTTTAATATAAGATTTGAGTGTGGGGTAAATTAGATTCTCTCTTGCCCCAATTCATTTTATATCAATTTTTTGTTCTCTTGCCACAATTGGCCTCTGGCCAAAATATCTTAGATTTTAGACAAAATAGAAAAATCTGTTTCAAGATGATATCCTTTAGCATTATGGCTATATTTTTATTATCATAAAATGAGCTTAATTGAATAATTTTCTTAACATTCCTGGAATTCTGGAATTTTGAACCTTAAAAAGTTTTATTTGAAAATGAAACGTATCTTCTAGTACAGGAATTCCCAATCCCCAGACTATGACCTATTCAGAATCAGGCTGCGTGTGCATATGCACAGCTCAGCTTGCAGGAGCAGCAGGCCAGCCTGTGTGCACATGTGCTGGCACGCCACATGCACAAGTCGAGCTACATGTAAGTGTACCAGCTGGCCACTTGCATGGTCTGGTTCCTTTCCCCCCACAGCCAGGCTGCAAAGGTTGTGGACCGCTGTTCTAGTATGTAAAATTGTTGTCAGGTTTTCTATGTATATACAAACTAATTTACTGGCATTTGTTTTTAAAGGTATTCTAATGCAAAAGAAGGAATCCAGTTTCCATTTCTTAATTATGGTTTCATGTCCTAGAACAGTGATGGTGAACCTATGGCACATGTGCCCAAAGTGGCACGTGGAGCCATGTCGCCCGGTACGCGAGCTATTCCCAATACCCGTGCCCGCCCCCCATGCCTGCGCAGTTCTCCCAAGCCCCCAAATGCCAAAAAACCCCTCAAAATTTTGTGTCCCCCCCCCGGTGTTTTGGGTGCTTGGGAGGGCATGCACACGCATGGAGGGGATGCCGCCCACTATGCCCCCCCGTGCATCTGCGTGTGTTCTCAAGTTCCCAAAGTGCCAGAAAAAACACTCAAAATTTTGCGGGTTTTTTTGGGGGGGATGTTGGGGGCCTGGGAGGGTATGGGAACATGTGGGGGTGTGGAGGGGATGCCTCCCACTACGCCCTGCCCTCCCATGCGTGCGCACGCGTTCCCAACCTCCCAAAACGCCAAAAAAACCCTTAAAATTTTGCAGTTTTTTCCGCATTTTGGGAGCTTGGGAATGCGTGCGCATGTGCGGGGGTGCATAGTGCCCCCCTTTGTGCGCGTGCGCGCATGCTCCCAATCCCAAACAAGGAAATGGGCAGTGGGCATGCACACACCTAAACAGGAGGTGGCACATGGGTGGCCACGCCCACTCCTGCCCCCCCCCCCCCCTTTTGGCACTCGATGCCAGAAAGGTTCACCATCAGTGTCCTAGAACCTAGTCTGTTGTTTCTGGTGGCTCCTGCCTTGTATATCTAACCTGTTCTTTGTTTATTGATAGACAATTGAAATGATTGAAAAAGAGCAGAGGGAAGTTGAAAGACGGCCAATCACAAAAATTACTCATAAAGGAGAAATAGAAATTGAAAGTGAAGCTCCAGTTAAAGAGCAAGAAGCAATTATTATGGAAGTTCAGGTATAATTTGAATCTGTTATTGTAACAATAAAACAGTTTTCACCAGCAGGTCTTATGCACTAGAATGTAGGTTGTCTAATCTTCATATATTCAGCCTAGTTTAGAGATCTGTGAGTATCTTTCATGGGCTACATGTATTATTGTTTTACAAGAGAAAGCTAGCAGTATGTAAATGAAAACACGAACTTCTATGTTATCAGCAAAATTTAGGATATGAATGATGTTTCCTCACAGGCCTTCATAATATTCCTTTGAAAATATTATTCAGCAGTGGTGAATCTATAGGTCTGGATTCCTTGGATCTGAAGCACATTCATTTGTTTAACTGATCATAATACAGGGTGACCTGTTTTTCTGTGTACATATATTTTATTTGAACCGTGAAAAGAGCCATGGTGATGCAGTTTTTAGAATGCAGTACTGCAGGCTAACTCATAGCTCACTACCAGGAATTCAATCCTGACTAACTCATGGTTGATTCAGACTTCCATCCTTCCGAGGTCAGTAAAATGAGGACCTAGATTGTTGAGGGCAATAAGCTGACTCTGTAAACTGCTTAGAGGGCTGTAAAGCGCTTTGAAGTGGTATATAAGTCTAAGTGCTGTTGCTATATTTTATTTCATTGAAATTAATTCATTGAAGAACAGCAACACAATTGATAACATTGAAAACAGTAAGCTGGCCTACTCTTAGTCTACTATTGCATTTAGTGTTGCTCATGTCATTTTAAGTTACTCAGCATAATGCCAATGGGGACTCCTTTAGTAAATGCAGAATGTTATTTCTTTTATAAAACAATGTTAATAAATGATGTATATAAGGTTTATTATAGCCAAAGGACCTGAATGTGTGTGTATAATATATATATATAATACAAATATCAATAAAATAAAATTTGTTTTCTTCTTGTAGGAACCTGCTCCAATTAAAATTGTAGAAAGGATGGAGGAAACTGAAACAGTTAAAGAAGCTAATGATCCTTCCACTTCTGATACCACAAGTCAACATAAAAACCACCTATTTGATCTTAATTGTAAAATTTGCACAGGTAGTATTCACAAACTTCTTTAAAAATTATAAAACTGCTAATTGCCAGCAGTTCAGCAGTTCAAGCCCACCGGCTCAAGGTTGACTCAGCCTTCCATCCTTCCGAGGTTGGTAAAATGAGGACCCACATTGTTGGGGGCAATAGGCTGACTTTGTAAACCTCTTAAAGAGGGCTATAAAAGCACTGTGAAACTGTATATAAGAATAAATGCTATTGCTATATGTGCTGTTTGAACTTCTTGGTCCTTAGCACTTCTTCTTGGTTTAAGACCTAGAATAATGGCAGTTTCTCAGTGGAATTGTAAAATGACATCCAGTTGTATGTTCAGCAACCCCAGGAAGTAAGTTAGACCAAGAAAGAATGAATGACTCAAGTCACAAAGTGAGTTTCATGGACAAATGATTATTTGAATTTGTGTCAGTGACTCCAGCCAATACTGCATTCTATGATGCAGATCCTAACAGTCTAATCAGGGTGACTGTTTCTCCTTTTACTTCCAAGCTCGTTCAGAATCTCTCCAAACCACAGCTTTAAATTGGAGCTCTTTCATATGCCCTAAATTTTGAAGAAGCAAAGTGGATTTCAGAGGCACTGTGCAAGTCAGAGGAATGTAATGATTAAGCTTTTGATCTGGCACCCTGGAGCCCTAGATTTACATCCATCCTCAACCAGGGAAGCTCACTGGATGACTTTTTGCAAATCTTGCTCACACCAACCTACAACAGGGAGGATTGTGCAAAAACAACAACAAAAAAAAAAAACCCCAACCAACAACCCCAAAATGGATTATGCTATCCATACTGTTTTGACCTGAAAGAACAGTGGGATAGCAATCAAATAAGTCAGAAATGGGATTCTGCTGCCTTGTCTACATTCAGAGATTGCTGCATACAATAAATAATGTATGGAGGCTAAACTCAGTAAAATTAACGTCAAAGACCAAATTAACAAAATACATTTTCTAATTGTTAGATTGGCTCATAGTATAGAGTGGGCTGGAGAACCTGCAGGTAACCTGTTGTTACTGAGTACAAATCCGGCATTTCTCTTCATTGGTCTCATTTGTCATGGCTATTAGTTGTTCAGCAATATTTTTTTGCCACTGGCCATTTTTCTAACATGAAGCTTCAAAGCTGCTGTGTTAGAAGGTGGTTTAGACCTTCTTTCTCCCTCAGAAGTTTCAGAACAAGAATAAAGTTCTTAACTCTTTAGTTCAAATGAGCCCATCTCAAACTATAATTAGAAGTATTAACAAACCAGTGAATAGATGAAGTTCAAAACAAAGGAATTTAAATCTAGCATAAAGGCTTCAGAACTGCACTTCACAACAGTTCACTGCAGAGAAATAGGAAGATGGCAAGGTTGTTCATATATGTGTGTGTGTGTGTGTGTGTGTGGTTCAAACTCCGGGTTTCTTCCCACGTCATTGAAAGATCTTTGAAATATTAGCTAAATTCCTAGCTGAAATGTTTTGTTGGAAATTTGAAGGATTTCAGCTAGGAATTTAGCTAATATTTCA
>JANHFR010004435.1:175454-185692 GCA_032468015.1 Mimophis mahfalensis
ATAAATAAATAAATAAATAAATAAATAAATAAATAAATAAAAATAGATATGGGAGAGAGGTAAGACTCATCACGGTTGAGAAAGTTTAACCATTTTATACAACTACAAATATCATCTTCCTCTTCCACTTCCTTTTAGTTTAGAGAAGCTCTCAGTATGACCTTTCCTTCCCAAAGCTGTTGACACCTTATCATTTTCTCCTGGAATTAAAAGCAATTCCAGAAATTAGAAAACTGCCTGAAGACATTTTTATATTGGACTTTGACCAATGAATAAATAAAGGAGATGAGAAGGAGGCAGCTTTTAGTAGGACCTCAGGAGGCAACGAGTTAAGCCTTTCTTTTGCATACTTTGCCCTAATTAAAGAAACAATCCTCTGAATGGATTGCTAAAGTATCATAACCTTTTTGGTCCAGAAATGAGGAAAAGACTGTAGAAACCCACTGCTCCCATAACAGGTTAAAAACCTTGTTACCCAAATAACAATGAAGAATGAAGATCAGTCAAATGGAAAAATGGAATGGAATGAATACAATTTGCAAAGGGGATGACAGATTTCAGGGTAGCTCTATAGTTTATTACTCGTAGAGGAGATTTATTGCTCCTTTTATTTCTGATTTAAGTTCCCGTGTATGCGTGCAAAAGTAAATAAAAAAGCAGAATGCATGCACAATAGAGAGATGTCAGCAGATCTGGGATAACCTCAAGGTTTGCAGGAGCAGCAAAAAAGGAAAAAAGAAGTAATCCTAATAAGATGAAGCTGCAAAGCCAGAGGACAAGACAGATTTGTAACAGTGTCTAACTGGGTGACAGTGGTATGGAATTGTGCAGCAGAAAAAGTGGAGGAGGTAAAGATTCCATGAGTTTCTGTATCAGTGTTTCTCAACTTCAGCTTGACTAAGGATGGACTTGAACTCCCAGAATTCCCCAGCCAGCACACTGCTCTATGGACAACATTCCTCCAGGCCTTCCTGTCCCTCACCATCCCCCGGAGTCCATTTAAACTTGCACCGACTGCTTCAGTGACTCTATCCAGCCACCTCATTCTCTGCTGTCCCTTTCTTCTTTTGCCCTCAGTCGTTCCTAGCATTAGGCTCTTCTCCAGTGAGTCTTTCTACAAACACACACACACACCCCTACATACATACACACACACCACAATGTAAACAATGCTTGGCATGCAGTGTTGATTCATTATTGAAGTCATAGTGAGTTCAGGTGGACCATACCACACCACACCACACCACACCACACCACACCACACCACACCACACCATACCATACCATACCATACCATACCATACCATACCATACCATACCATACCATACTGTAACAGTTTGTAGCAGGCATACAGTTAAGATCAATAATAATTTTATTTTATTTATTTAGAGTTGGACCGGACTGAGTGGATAACATCATCATATCAAGTTATATGGGCATCCATCTCACAAGTGTATCTCGGGAATAATAAGAATCTTATAGCACTGAGTCCTAGAAAGCAACTGAGAGAGGAAATGTTTCTGTGCTGTTGTCTATGAGATTCTCAGTCACCCAGGTGATAGTTGTCTCAAAAAGAGGAACGAGAAGGAGGAGGATTTTTTTCTTCTTCTTCCTCCTCAAGTAAAACACAGTCCAGCTGCCTGCTTGAAAAAACACCTTTGAGATTTCTGTGCTATTACACGCAAAAAAGCCATTGAAAAAGCAATGCTTCTGATACCAGGTTGGATCATTTGGTCAAGTCTGGCAGATTTTTTTATTAGTACCCATTAGCCAAGATCTTCCCTTACTTGTAGTATCTTAGTCAGTAAGGCCTCCCATAAAACCATCCCTGCTACAGCAGGGAACTAGCATTTAAACAGTACTCCATCATCTAAAGGTAGCCCAACAGGAAGAATTATAGATAGGTTGAATTGATTTCTTATTCTTGTAACAGCAATCACTGCTGACATATTACATAATCAAGGGTGGAACTGTCCTTGGTACTGAATAATATATAAAAACATTGCTGGAACAGAACACAAGATTTCTTTGGACAATGTTAGACTCACATAGACAGTAATGGCCTTCCTTTGAGTCTCGCATTCTTAGCAACAATCAGCCAGTTGCTGCGAAGCTTTCAAGAAAATAAAACTTGGCTGTGGAGAGATTTGAGAACAAAATGTACTAATAGCTAGAAACCAGGCAACCTCAAAGGCGCATTGAGTAATTGTTCCAAGAAATATTACAAACTGTACTTTTGTAGGGGCCTAGCAGACTAGAAAGGTGAAATCAGTGGTAAGTGTTAATGTCATAATATATATGCTGCTTTTCATAGATTCCTTTGGGTTGCTAAATAACATCTGCCCGAGTCTAAGGAGCAAATATAACTTACACACATACACACACACATGCGCACATACAATCTTTTTGCATTAATTATCATAGGCTTTGCATACAGCACAAAGGGTTGTGGATGTTGGAGCGTAGCTCAATTTTTATCTTGGGTAGAGCCACTACAAATGTATCATCACCTATTAATGTCAGCAATAAGTATTAACCCTATAATATCTATGTTGCTTTTCATGTTCCTTTGGGTTGCTAAATAATGTCTTATCTTAGTCTAAGGAGCAAATATAACACACACACACACACACACACACACACACACCTTTCGGATGAATTGTCATAGGCTTTGCATAGAGCACAAAGGGTTGTGAATGCGGGAGTGTAGCTCAGTTTTTACGATGGGCAGAGCCACTAGAAATGTATCATCACCTATTAATGTGTCAGTAGGACACCCATATCTTTATTGTATTTCTCAGAGCCTACAAAAAAAGCAGGGGGAGGATTTTTCATGCTAGATTTCCAGTTCTTGCAGACTCTTCAATAGTTGCTAAAAACACATTGTAAGCCGCCCTGAGTCTTCAGAGAAGGGCGGGATATAAATGGGATTAAAATAAAATAAAAAAATCAGGTCACTGATAACAGCAGTCTCAAATCTTATTCTGTAAGAAATCCACATATCTATTTGGGTAGTCATGTTGCAACACATGTGTAATATTTGTTTGCAGCAGAGACCTAAGGCAGGACATATGAAAACAGTAATGAAAGCCCTAAAATAGGATTAAAATAAATTAAATAAAATAACTCCCTCCCAAAACCTGAAAACAGAAACAAAAAACCATTATTAGCTACAACTGCCTATATCATATACTCCATTTACATTTTTCTCTCCAAATGATAAGCATGGACTTTAGTCTACAAAAGGTAGCTTAAATTGACTCAGCCTTCCATCCTTCCGAGGTAGGTAAAATGAGGACCCAGATTGTGGGGCCAATGAGCTGACCTTGTAAAATGCCACTTGTGGGGGGGCGAAAGCCCTAATGAGCAGGCATATGCATGGAATGAGGGCTGTTGCTAAACACATTGTAAGCCACCCTGAGTCTTCGGAGAAGGGCGGGATATAAATGGGATTAAAATAAAAAAAATAAATAAAAAAAAATTAGTTTAACAAGCAACAGCTATTGTGTTTGCTCTTTTGCAACATTCTAGCGCTAATTGCTTTCTTTGTAGTTAGGCTTACTTCAAATATTTACACTTTAGCTTGCCTGGGGTGTGAGCTCTAGCAATGACCCAGACAAGGCCTGTTTTTTTAGTTTTAAAAGGATTTAAACTGTTATGATTTAATTATTTGTATTGTGTTTGAATTTTTTTCCTGCCTTATAGTTTCTTTTTCTATCTGGGGAGGGGTCTTCCTTCACTGTTTTAGTGGTTCCTAGCACTGTCCTTTTGGGGTGTACTTCCAAGAGGCAGGATGCAAGCTTGGCACTGATTTTTTACTGCCTTTCTGGGTGGCACGTGATCTTTCTTTAAATGTGGATGATTTCCTTAGGATATCTTGTGAGGTAAGTGAGGCAGGCTGGTATCTTTAAGTGGTGCAAATGGATCTACGGATTGCTTCTCCTGGGTGTGCTGTTTCTGGAGAGCTTGAATAACTTCTCTGCTAAAGGGTTTCACTTTATGAGCAAGAGTCAGCTGCTGATAGTTATTACTGAATTTTAACTATTTTAATTCCTCAAGGTGCTCTGGTACCCTGTCTGATTTGTAACTCCAGATTGCATGTCTTTTTAATCTAATGATTGGTATTTAGGGCAGCTTCTTGCAAGCAAAGAAGTTTTTTTGTATTTTTGTACAGGTAATCTTTGACTTACAACACTTCATTTAGTGACCATTCAGAGTTACAATGACACTGAAAAAAGTGACTTATAACCATTGTTCACACAACCGTTGTAGCATCCCCATGGTCACAAGAGGTCTGGTGAAGAGAAGCACCCCTCAATGTGAGTGATGTCAAGTTGGCCATGCCCACCCAGTCACATGCTCACCTAGCCACGCCTATCCAGCTGGTCATTAAGGCAGAGAATTGGTTGTTAAATTATTTGAATCCCACCATTGGATTTAGTGCATGTGCAAACAGAGCTAACTAGGCTAATAGGCTATGATTAAGTAAACCATGGCTTGTGTATTTTACAAACCCTGCCAATACTGTACGGGGGAAATTGACTAGAGGAGCAATAAACTCATTGGCACATACATCTTGACTCTTGTCTGAATGGGAAAAAAATCCAGTTCAGCAGTTAGTAATTCACAAATACAAATGTGACAAAGTAGCAGAGAATGTGGACTTTTTCACATTAAGGAAATGGTCATCAGTAGATACCACTTCCATTCCCAAAATACAACCACCAATACATGATTAGATTAGATTAGATTTGATTAGATTTATTGAATTTATATGCCACCCTTCTCCTGAAGGACTCAGGGCAGCTAACAACAAATTAAAAACACCAAAATACAAAAGTTAAAAAAAGAATTAAACATCCAATTCAATAAATCTACGAATGAATTAAATAAACAACAACAGTTAAACCCAAGTTAAAACCCCATAATCAGCCCAGACCGGCTTGCTGAAACAGCCAAGTCACGGCTGAAGGACTGGAGGTCAGAGGCTGTCTAGAGCTCACGGGGCAACTCATTCCAGAGGGTTGGCACGCCCACAGAGAAGGCTCTTCCCCTGGGGTCATCAGCCGGCATTGCCTGGCCAACGGCACCCTGAGGAGACCCACTCTGTGAGAGCACACAGGGCGATTGGAGGCTGTTATTGGCAGAAGGTGTTCCTGCAAGTACCCTGGGCCTATGCCATGTAGGGCTTTATAGGTGGTAACCAGCACCTTGAAGCACACCTGGAAGAAAACCAGCAACCAATGCAGCTCATGCAGGAGAGGTGTAACATGGGAGTATTGGGATACTCCCATCACCACCCGCATGGCTGCATTTTGAACCAGCTGCAACCTCGAGTGCTCCTCAAGAGCAGCCCCATGTAGAGGGCATTGCAGTAGTCAAGATGAGAGGTGACGAGAGCATGAGTGACTGTGGATAGAGCATCATAGTCCAGGAAGGGGCGAAACTGGCACACAAGGTGAACCCATGCAAATGCCCCCCTGGTCATGGCCGTAAGATGTTCCTCCAAGGTAAGCCATGAATCCAGGAGGATGCCCAGATTGCACACCCATTCAGAGGGGGGCAATACCTCACCCCCATCACCAAAGGTGGAATATCCTGGACAACACCTGATGCCAGTATCCACAGCCACTCAGTCTTGGTGGGATTGGATGGAATGAATTTATGAACTTAAAGATAGGGGAGTGTGAACAAAGAGTGGATTGTTGGATTTAATTATAGTTTAAATATATGTGGTGGATTACAGAATACAGAATACTAGAGTAAAAGGGAAATTTGGAATGATTTTAACTTAATGAATTTTGAAGAATTTTGGGTTTGAATATGGGAAAAATCTTGTGATTGGTGATATTATAAAACTGATTCAGAATTGATGACTTATGAAATGTTTGTGAACTGATTAAACATGGAATATATGGTGATTGATTTTAAAGTTAGTTAATATTTGGAAGAAATAATAATGGCTATATATAGTTATGGTTGTTTAACATAGGGATGTGATTTGTTTTAATGGATTTGAATTTAAATCCTCGTAGTATAAATGATTGAATTTTGAGACACTATATAAGAAGATAAAAATGGAATGTGCTCTTATGATAAGATTTATTCTAAAGTTGGCTACATGTATCTGTTTAACAATAACCCAGAAATGACTTGGTGGATGTAATGAGATTTTTTGCTGTAACATAAAAATAATAAATATATATATTAAATCATGAAGGTATTTTGGTGTTTAATCTTACTTACACCATCTGCTACTTTTTGAGATTTCTCTGAAGTGGATCTGAGGGGAGAAGGGACTCATGCATGCAAATGAGTATCAGTATTACACTTTAGACCAAAGATCTTTTCTCTTTAGGGATCAGACAAGCTGTTACAGCATGTAAAACAATAAACAGAAAGCCAAGGATAGTATTTATTTCCAAATCATTTAACTCTGATGAGCAGAAGGAGGTTAATAAGTGAATTACGTTTTCCAATTTCTATTGTAAAAGCAGAAATATTTTTTATACATGTATCTCAAGTGTCCATTCCTAATTAGCAATGATACATTTTCTGATAAGTTGAGAAGTACTAATTGGCCTTTTTGAAAGGAGAAAAATAAAAGGAGCATATTTCCTACAGTCTCAAAAGTAAATTTGAAATGAAATCATGTTTTACTTTCATAAAGGAAGCCAAGGAAGAATGAAGACTACTATATTGCAGCCAGCTTTTTCTAACTTGGTGCCCAGAAAGTTGGAGATAATTCTTGTATTCCCCAACTAATAAGAGAATTATAGAAATTGAGATTATAAGGGTTTATTTTGAGTTTGCCCAATTACAAAAATCATAATTAGATTTTTCATATAACTCCTAAACTGCTTCATCTCTTATAAATATCTGAAATGGTTAACAATCTGGACCATGTTTTTCTTTCCAAAATTTTCTGAAGACTGGGGGAAAAGCTCCATAATCTTAATGGCTACTGGTTGAAGCCAATAGGTTACAAAGGTCAATTGGTCCCTATGAAGATACTTAAGCCACAAAAAGTATGTAAAGTGAGATCTATTTGAATGATTGTGGTGAGAAGCTACCTACCTAAGGAAAATTGCAATATGACCTGACTCACACGTTTTGCTAAGCCACTGTTTCTTTAACCATAGTCCCAAATGACTTTCTAACTTCTCAGAAAATACTGCTTGCTGTGTAACACCTTTTTCCCAGCTCACTCAATGATATATAGTATATGACAATAAGGCAAACATTTGGGTCAAAATTGTATAAGCAGTCACATTTACCCTATGTGTATTTCTTAATGAGATTCAAGAAAGAGACAGACACTTCCAACACAGCAAACAAATACCAGAGCATGATACAGTAAACAAAAAAAGCCAGGGCAGTTGTTTCAGACATGCATAAGAACAATGAGCCAAGCTCTATTAAAAATTAAATATTCCAAAGTCTTTTAGAAATCTTATGAAACTCTTTAATGATGTTTACATAATATTCTACACTTTTCTCTCCGTTAGAAAAGCTTTCTTTTAGAAGCAGAAGGCACAGCATATTAATTTCCAGTATGTTGTAGAAATTTTTGACCTGAGTGCTTTATGTGTTTGTACTGTATGTGTGTATTAATACAGATAATAATATATAAAGGCCTACATCTTAGGAATTAATTTGAAAAGAAGGTGAAACACTATTCTAAGACAAAATGGGTGCCAAAAGAGAAACATTTACCGTACCTTTTTCACAGAAACGCCCAGTGAAATGAAGAGTGCAGTCACACCGAAATGAGACAACGCCATCAGGAAGATTAATCTGGTGGCAACTTCCTCCATTATGACACAAGCCTTCTTGGCAGACTGAGAATAAAGCTGGGAGAGCAGTTGATGTCAAAACTGCCTTGAGTGAACCAGGGCTGGGACCCAAAAGAGCTGCTGCATTCTTTGCAGAGGCAGGAAATCTGTGATTTAGAGACAGAATTTAATGTTTTATTTTATTATATTTTTACCCTTCCTCTCAGGTACAGGAAATCTAGACAGCATAAAGGAACCCAACCCTGACATAAAAATACATTGTAATAGAAACCTAGAAAGATAATGTAAACAATAATAATATGTTAGAAAACCTCAGTATCAATTTCTGGGAAGAAGGATCCTGAAACCCTTTATTCTAGGGATGGACAACTTGGAAATCTAGGATTGTGGCTCCTATTATTCTACTATTGATCTGTTTGAATGATCTGATGTTAACAAAAATTCAGCAACATTGGAAGAACTTATTTAGCTTGTTATCAGTTTACAGAAAGCGTGGAATTGGATCTGTGCCCAACCTTTTTTTTAAAAAAAAATATTAAAGTCTACTTTAAACATACATGCCATCCTCAACTTATGATAAGTTGTTTAGTGACCATTTGAAGTTCTTCCAGACATACCTCTGGGGTATTTACAACCCAGATTCACCCCCACACAACCACGTTTTATGACAGTTTTACCCCAAAGCATCATTTACTTATGAGCCGTGATGGTGCAGTGGCTAGAATACAGTACTGGAGGCTATTTCTGCTGACTGCTGGCTACCTGCAATTTGGCAGTTCAAATCTCACCAGGCTCAAGGTTGATTCAGCCTTCTATCCTCCTGAGGTCAGTAAAATGAGGACCCAGATTGTTGGGGGCAATAGGCTGACTCTGTAAACTGCTTAGAGACGGCTGTAAAGCGCTTTGAAGCAGTATATAAATCTAAGTGCTATTGCTATTGCTACTTCCAATTTTCAGCAAAATTGCATCCAATAGAGAACTATTGGTTCACTTAATGACTGCTGTCAAAAAAAAGTCAAGAGACAGAGCACAAAAAGAGGGTCTTGGAAAAAGCAAAGGAGAGCAGG
The DNA here is from genome assembly GCA_032468015.1 of Mimophis mahfalensis. Lineage (NCBI taxonomy): Eukaryota > Metazoa > Chordata > Lepidosauria > Squamata > Mimophis > Mimophis mahfalensis. The sequence goes on from JANHFR010004435.1 coordinate 184,319, forward strand.
CTGGAGCATTAGCAATGATAGTTGAAGGGAAGAAGAGTGGGCTGATATCCAGGCTGTACAATGGTGGAAGGAAGGTAGACTGTGCCCTTCTTGCCCTGTCAAATCCCTCCAAATTTTGTTTTAGGTAAAATACAGCTCAACCCAACAAGGCAGATTTGTTTTTTTACCTGTGGGACACCTGAAATGATTTGGCCAAGCATCTCCACAACATTTCTTTGTTTGTTTGTTTGTTTGTGACTCACAATAAATCACTTTCCATTTTGCATGTCTCTTCCCCAATTTCCAATATTACCTAATAACAAGCCCTGTTGGATTTAGTGGGACTTATTGTTCAGCAAAGACGAGGGCTGTCAATTATCTTAACTATTTAGCAGGCTCACATTCAGTGTAAAGATTTTCAGCTCTGAAAGGTGAAATCCTATTTAGAAATTGGAAAACAAATACTTGTGTCTCTGTTTCATGTTTATTTAAGGAAAAATGAGAATTGGTTGGCCAAGAGGGCCTTTGATCAGTCCCATCTGATGCGCCAGTTGCACCCTTTGCTGGATTGGGAGGCTGTTCAGTCAGTCACTCCTTGTTGGGCTATTTGCAGAGTAAACAATCCTCTGCTAGCCACTTGTTAAATACAAGCCTTGCAACTATTTTGGAGGTTGATGGATCATAGGAATGGAGACATAGAGGTCAAGGCTTCAGGGCTGGAAGAGAATATCTTTATTTACAGCTATTTACATTTGTGCAAGCAAATACAGGATCAGCATACAGGTAGTCAGTTTACAAGCAAGAACATAGAAGAAGAGACAAGAGCAAGCAAACAAGCAACAGGCACATGAGCCTGTTATATATATATATAGGCTAGATTTAGCTGCTGATGGACAGATGCACTTAGCTACATTCTGGCAGGAAACTCTGGCTAGCAACAGACAGCCTGGCGCCAGCTAAGTGAGTGTGGTGTGACTCCTCTAGGCTATTTTGAGTCACCTTAATCTTACATTTTTGAAATCAATTAATTAAAAAGCCAAACATTCCTTTCCTAGTCATCTCAAGTCTTGACCACTGCAGAATGTTCTACATGAGGCTACATTTGAAAATCACTAGCTGGTCCAGAAAACAGCAGCATTGGTAGTGGTGAGCCTGCCTCAGTACCTCTAGGAGATACCTCTGCCTATGAACTGCACTCAGTTTGGGTGCGATTCAGGAAACTGATTATTACCTATTGTATGTGGCATCAGGCCAGATTACCTGAGGAATCATTCATGGTTTTGGTCCAGTTGGCATGTGTTATATTGTGCCCAGAGTCCACCTTGTTTTGAGTTGGTATTGGCTTTTGTGTTTTTATGAACTTTCCAGGATCAGTTGAGTCAGGCAGTGTCAAAA
>JANHFR010004435.1:185792-197750 GCA_032468015.1 Mimophis mahfalensis
ACAAATATTAAAAATAAATTAGATCAAATTCGATTAAACTAAGAGTTTAAAACACCAATTAAAAGTTTAAAAATGATACCCCCTCAGGTTAGACCAGCTTGCTCAAAAAACCAGGTCTTCATGCCACGCCAGAAGGATCTTAAATCCGGGATGGTCCTGATGTCCAGGGACAGCTCATTCCATAGGGTAGAACCTCCCACAGAGAAGGTTCTTGCCCTGGGGGCTGCCAGCCGACATCGTTTGGCCATTGTTGGCACCCTGAGGAGGCCAACTCTATGGGAGTGAACTGGCTGGTGGGAGGCTACTGGCAGCAGAAGGCGGTCCTGTATATATGTACTATGTACATTGAGGTAGTCAGCCATATAAAAGTGAGACAGAAGGTAAGGGCTGGGGCTGAGAGCACCAGCAACACCTCATCAGCATGATATTAAGCCCTAATACTGCCACCACAAGGTTGGGAGTGGTGCCTTGTGTATTTATACCTTTGTGTGTTAATGATGATTGACACATCATGTGATCTTCCAGGACGGTTGAGATCTGCCTGGCAGCAGATAAGCTGTCTCCAAAATGTGTGTGTGTGTGACCAAGGCCTAGTCAGTCATTTTAACTACACTTTACAATAAAGACATTTTTTTTAGAAATTAAATACAGATTGAATAATTCTAACAATTCCCCTTCTCAAACTGCACGTTAAAAATGCCAAGACAGAAAATAATACAGTGTGCATTTCACTAATAATCGTTTACCAGGGACATCCTGGAAGACAAATAGTAGTTTGTATTGAACTAGACAACTAGCCCATATTTGATATGATGGGCAATACCCATATATATCTTCAACTGAAGGTTTTTGTAAGGTATTTACTATGCCACTGGGGAACGTCCCCTTCATGGTTCAAGACCATTTCAAAACCATGCATGCCTAGACAGTTTCTACTTTGGGATTTTAAGGCAGAGTTCCCTCTTTTGGTTACCTGTGCAGAACAGGACTTAGCAGACATGCAATAACAGACTTGAATCCAGCGATGCATGCATTTATCAGAACAAAACCACCTCAGGCTTGGTGGAAATGTTCTATGGCACTCCTTCACTGTTCTGTAATATGGCCCACTTGTCATGGCACCTGTTCTCCTTGAAGAACTGACCTGGTTGTTCTGCAGAGAGACTTTAGGGATGCCCATGGGGTTTGGGACCGGAAGTGGATATCTGAGTGTTTTCTCCTCAGTAGTCATATGTGAAAATTTTGACCCTCTTGTGGTGAAGAGGTGAGCTCCCATGTTAGGAATTTGTATATTGGGATTCTTCCCTTTATATGGCCTCATATTTCTGTAGGTAGGGACCCCTGAAGAGATGTGGATATCAAGGACTGGGTAAGATTTGATCTCTTGAGCCCAGTCTGAGTTGGCCTGTAATTCCCAACTCCTCATCACTGAAAGATTGATTGAGATTCGTGTGTCCTTTTGTGGACAAGTGACCTGACAGACCACTGCAGCACACTCTACGAAGCGTCTAGGCTTCTTGCCTCTTGTGGTCCTCTTAGGCCTTCTAAGGGGCTTTCTATCCCCTTCTTCATCTTCAAAAGACGATGATGGGCTGGAGGAGTTTGAGCTTAGCTCTCTCCTTTTCTTGGAGAATTTATTGTCTCTCCAAGGCCTGATGCCTTTGGCAGCGGTATTCCTCTCTGAGACAGAAGAGTGATCCAGCTCAAAATCAGTGGTGGATTCTGTGTCTGAAACCTTGCTATACAAGGAGTCCCAACCTGAATGGGGTGGTGTAAGAGCATCAGAACATGTTGCTCTATACAATTTTCAACTGTAGTTTAAGGGGCAGCTTCGTGACTTATCTGGAAGACATACAGCTTCACTGGGTCTGGAGTCAGAGGCCAGGTTAGCCTGAATTTCTGGTCTATTACCAGTGGCTAAATCATTAGAGTGTATGTCACTCCAATTCCTGTTCTCAAAATTGGCTGACTTTGATATGATCACGTTATTGTGTGTGTCAGCGAACCTATATGCTTTAGTGCCAGGTTCATATCCTATGAATCTTAATTTTCTAGCTCTGTCATCACCTTTCTTTCCAAGAGCCCTTGGGATGTGTACTAAGGCCATTGAACCAAACACATGTAAGTGTTGCAGATTAGGCTTATGCCCATACATCATCTCATATGGAATTGTTTGTACAGTGCATATTCAATGTGTAGTTAGCTCATAATACAACTTCTCCCCAGAAGGCCTTGCTGATTCCAGCATCTTTTATTAAACATTCTACCATTGTTTGTAGAGTTCTATTTTTCCTCTCTGCCACTCCATTCTGAAAAGCAGAATGGCCTGCTGTATAAAAATGGCATACACCTTTGTCTCTTATCCAGTCTTTAAACTGTCCAGACAGAAATTCAGTACCTCTATCTGTCTGTATACACTCTATGTGTGTCTTGTGCTATGTGAGTATCAGCTGGTAGAATTCTTTAAATTTTTAAAAGGCTTCAGTTTTGTCCCTAAGTGTATCTGCTGTAGCTGTCTACAATGTTTAAAAAATAACATTTCTTACCAAGGGATAATGGTAAGGGCCCAACTAGGTCCATGTGTACCAGCTGGAAGATTCTTCTACTTGACCTCTGGAACTTCTTAGGGTGAGCCTTTTCCTGTGACTTGGAGATTTTACATACAGCACATTCAAAGATAAGTGTCACAGTCTTTAAGTTTTAAACCATTATCAAATAAAGGCATTTTCATCACTAGTTGGAATCCTATGTGACCTAGTCTCCTGTGGAGTAGGTGTGCACATTCATCGTGTAAGGGTCTACCCATGTATATTCTACTGGCACCTGTATCACAGTTAATGGAATGAACCTGTGGTTTCAATTTAAACCTTAAACATTTCTCTGGTACATCACTTTCTGACACGTCATCCTCATCTTCGAATGGGAAGATATGGGATAATTTGTTAATCGTCTTTATAGTGCCAACCTTTTGACCATTACTAGTGACATAACCACCTCCATCTTTGAAGGTTACTTCGTACTTTGTACCATCACATAGTTCAGGTGCACTGATCAGGTTATTGGTGATTTCAGGTATATACAACACATTCTTAAGTTTTCCCAAACCTGGGATCTTTTCAGTACCTCAGCCTTTTACTCTTGTCAGTCTTGCCATTAGCCACATTAACAGGTGAATATCTCTTGTTCAAGGTATCAAACAGCTGCTTATTATTTAGAATGTGTGAAGTGGCAGCGCTGTCTAAAACATAGAGTTCTGCCTGTGTAAACTTTTTGCAATCTCTATTTTCTATTGCATTTATGGGGGATTGGTCATCTCCAGTGTTACCCTTGCTAGCACCACCTTTATGTCCCATTCCTTTAGTATTACCCCTTCTGTGTTTAAACTTAGGCTTAAGTCTCCTATTCAATGGGCAATCTGACTTTACATGATCGTTTGAGCCACATGTAAAGCACCTGGTTACATTATTGATTCTCTCAGATGATCCTGATATTCTAGAGCAGCGGTTCTCAACCTTTCCAAGGCCGCAACCCCCAGCTTCTGCACATGTGTGTGCATGCACACCCATCCGGCTTTTGGAGCCCAGGGAACCCACTGTTCCCATCTACTTCTCCTCTTCAGAGCAGCATGGAAGCTTTTCTTCCATGCTGCTTCCTAGAACAGAAATAGATGGGAACAGTGGGTTTCCTGGGCTTCAAAACCCACGCACCTGCGCACGCACAAGCTGGGGAAGATAAGCCAGCTTCCAAATTGCTCCATTGTTCTGTATTGGCTGATGGTGCAGAAGGAGGCACTTACCAGAGCAGTAAGCACCACCTCCTCCATCCACAGCCAACACCGAATGACAGAGTGGCTTCTGAAGCTAAGGGACCAGTGCACTCCCTTGGCTTCAAAAGTGGAGCTCTGCTGATCACGTGGCTGCTAGTTCTGCCATGCGAATCAGCAGAGTTTAAAAAAGGGAAGGGCAGGGGTGGGGGCAGGTAGGTGGGTCCAGCCAAACTGATTTTGGCGACCCCTTTGAAAGGGTCATTCAATCCCCTAAGGGGTCATGACCCACAGATTGAGAACCACTGTTCTAGAGGACCTGACTTCTCTTTTGGGACAATTGTTCCTGAAATCCTCTTCAGCAATGAATTTGTCTGTAAGATAATCTAGACAAAATGTTTCACTATTCACATTATCCATCATTCAATTTGCATAAGTGCTCACTTATATTTGTACCAGGTTTTAGTTTAGCTCTATAGAATCTGGATGTTGTCTCAACACTCTTACATTGAAACATATCAAATAGTTTAAACCACAATTCTTGGATTGTCAAACCATCAGGAATTAAGCTATACAAAGGTGTGTCAATTGAACTCAGTAGTGTACTATAAGCCTTATTATGCAAAGCTATCACATTATTATCCCACAATTTAGGGTTAAACCAGGAGAAAAACCTGTTGCAATTGTGGTTTGAGTCTTATGCTGTGGCTGCAAAACAGTCTTGCTTGTGTTGCAATTGAGTTCGGGTGGAGCTGGTATCAATGGGCTGACCCTTCTCTTTCACACGTTCTTTGATTGGCGTGGATCCTCCCATTCTGGTTGCGACTGTGTAGTGCTCATTTCTTCTGTGAGCTCAGAGGATGAGGATGTCTCCCTCCAGACTATGGTTATGGGCCTCGAATAGGCCTGCGAATCTCTGTCTGTGATCGAAGGACTTTGATGGCAATGACTGGAGCTGGGTACGATGGCTTGACTGCATCAACTGGACCTGGATTGGACTTCAAGACCCTCTTGGCTCGGAGTCGTGGTCTGTTGAGTGCCAGTCACTGAAGTGAGGATCGCTTTGCTTAGTGGCGATTCCAAAGGTCGTGAGCATCTCTGGTTGGGAACTGCTGGGCTGCTAGTCTCAGTAGACCAGTCTGCTTTGGGGAGAATCATAGCAGGGTCAAACGCCACGTTCAGTGTTTTAATGGCAGCTTCTACTTCTTCCATCATAGTTATGCTAGGCTCTTTTGTTACTTGGCCCGGTGTGTCTCTATTAGATGAATTAGTGAGGGGCCATTCAGTCTCTGCAGCTTGCCTGCTCATGGTAGCCAGGTTTGGTGATCCTGTGACTGTTCTACACTTTGAGGTTCTTTGATTGTCTTCTAATGATTGAGACTCTGTTTACCTTTGTTGGTCTCAGAGTCCTTGCCTGGGGTCTACTCTTGGTTAGGAATGCTTGTGACCCCTGGTCTTTTGCTGCTGTTGTCTGAAGGCTTCTTCTGGGTGATATGTACCTTCCCTGCCTCGGTCGTTCAATTTCAACTGTTCGTGGCATTGCGGGGTGTGATTCGATGCCCTCATGGTGTCTCTCAGTTTCTCTTTGAATCACTGACAATCGGGAGCTTCCTATGAATGTTACTCTAATGGGGCTGTCTGGATCATCTCTTACAGGTTCTAAAGCTACTTCTAAACCAAGTACCTCTAGTACAGCTAAGTGGAATTCTTCTTGTTCTGTGTGGCCTACGTTAAGCTGGGTAGACCAAGTCTCTCCCCCAGGGCCTCTTCCTCTTCCTGTATGTCGACCTGTTTGCTCTCCTGACATGGGGAAGCCTCTCGGGATCAGTGTCTAGGAGATGTGGCAGGTGTACACCTCGCTGGGCTATTAGAAGGGGTCCTTGAGTTTTCCCCTTCTTTTCCTTGGGTAATATTTGTGGAGGTCTCACCTTCCACTGTCTTCCTTCTGGCCTGAGGTCTTTGGATTGAGTGGCATGCTCCAGCTGGTGTTAGCTGAGCTGTGATTCACCACACGTTACCTCTTGTCACCACCAGTGACCTTCGTGTTGATTTCCCGGGGGTTACCAGCATCTTCTCGATCTTCAGACCTCTGCTAGTTGCAGGGAACCATCCTCTGTGCTATCATATTGTTAAATATTCGCAGAGCAGTCTCTACTCTGCTGTAGGAAAATCTTGCAACTAGTTCTAGGTTGATGAATCATAGCAGAGGCAAAGGCAGGAGACCACAGCATAGGATCTTCAGCAGAAGGCAACTATGTACATCGAGGTAGTCAGGCATATAAAAGTGAAACAGAAAGTAAAGGCTGGGGCTGAGAGCACCAGCAACACTTCATCAGCATGATATTAAGCCCTAATACTGCTGCCATGAGGTTGGGAGTGGTGCCTCATGTATTTATATCTTTTTGTGTTAATGATGATTAACACATCATATGATCTTCCAGGATGGTTGAGATCTGCCTGGCAGTAGATGAGCTGTCTCCAAAATGTGTGTGTGTGAGAGACCAAGGCCTAGTCAGCCATTTTAACTACACTAAAGACATTTTTTAGGAATTAAGTACAGAATAAATAATTCTAACAACCTTTATGACAGAAATCCAGAGGTGCTCATAGAATCCTATGACATCATAAAAATGAAGAAGAAACGAATGGTAATTAAAATAAACCTCAGGAAGCAACCATTCCAAATTCTGCTAAATCTAGAGCTAGAGAATTTAATTCTGTGTTTAAATCTATCTAATTTATCTATTATTCCTCCTCCTCTTCTTCCTCCTCCTCTTCCTCCTCCTCCTCTGTTGAATGGATATTTGAACTGAATCTTTCTTTTTTTTCAAAAAGAGCTCTTGTTACTGGCTTTTCTTTTTCCAGATTACTAAATGGGGAAGGATGCTTAAGGCAAATCAATCCTAACATCTCTTCCACTAAGAAATAATCTAGTTCCACCTTCAGCACAAAATTCATTGCAACTTGCACTGCAGCTTCATGAGAAATTCAAACAAAATTCTTAAAACACCCCAAGAACAATATAACAAAGCAGAAGTTGTTATTTTGAAAATTTGCTAGCTAGATTTCAATAGAGAATTACCCAACATTTTGGTAGTCTAAGGGGACAGCTTAGTTCTAGCAGTGGTGGCTAGTTACAAATTCAGACTGATGTGGGGTTTTAGGAGACTCCAAAGACAGTAATATTAGCCTTCATTCCATTCCCATTTTCTCCACTTTAATAAGGTAAAATTTACTTTCTCAGTTCTGTTATTGAGAATGCAATTGGAGTTAGCTTGAGCAGAACAGAAATTCTAGCCCTCCTTCATTTTACTAATGCATGTCTCAATCACACCTTACGGGCCACCTGTTCTCAGCCTCTTCCTTTCAGAGGCTGCCCCACTGCTGATTATGCTAGCCTCCTTTCCATCACTCCCTTTGGTTTGCTGTGGAGAAAATGTTCTTGCAAACTCATTAATGGAGCAAACATCTGCAACTAAATAGCATTAATGCCAACAGCTATGAATAAGTAATATTCCTGACTCCAAAGAGTTTAACTAAAACACTTATTTAAATAAAGAGCTCAGAAACATTTAAAAGTCATTTCATAATTGAGGTGTTAGAAGCTTCAGCAAGGCACCAGAAAAAAAATATCATATGACAAGCTTGATTTGACTTTAAGCAAGTTAAGAAAATCAGTCTGTGAAGGATTTCTTTTCTTGTCTCATCCTTCTTGATGGGCATTTGGGGGGGAGGGCATCTCTCTGCAGTATTTAAGTAATGTTGTTCAGCTGCCTCAAGGACTGTATAAAAAGGCTTATTTGTTAGAAAGAGAGAAAAAATGATGGTGTGTATTGTTGGGATTAGTGTTTGGCAAAGAAATATTCCCTTAATTGTTTGTGTCTTCTTCTGCTTGTTCTAATTCAGTTGAGTGAAATAGAATTTCAGATTAAATGTTGTGGTTGGAACATGGTGTCCTTGGTCTTAATATAAAACTGGCCAGAAGGAAGGCACATGTTTTTCATTATTTAATGTAATAATAGCTCCAGCAATCCACAGCCAGTTTGGTTCCTCACCTTGCAGTTCTAGCTAAGGATGGCATCAAAGGTGACACAGTGGTTGGAATGCCATGATGCAGGCTCATTCTGCCCACAGCCTGGAGTTCGATCCTAATTGGTTCAAGGTTGGCTGAGTCCTCCATCTTGCTGAGGTTGGTAAAATGAAAGCCCAGATTGTTGGGAGCAATATGCTGATTCTGTAAGCTGCTCAGAGACTGCTGTAAAGCACTGTAGAGTGGTATATATGTCTATGTGCTATTGCTATAGGTAATACTCCCCACTGGACCGTTTTAGTAGCAACATGACTATTGGTAGTCAAGGGACAGACCAGCCTTGACCAGGCATTGGGAGAATGCCAATTCTAGAGCTGTGGTGGCACAGTGGTTAGTATGCAATACTGCAGGCTACTTCTGCTGACTGCTCATTGCCATTTGTCTGCAATTTGCAAGTTCAAATCTCATCAGCTTCAAGATTGACTCAACCTTCCATCCTTCCAAGGTTGGTAAAATGAGGACCCTGATTGTTGGGGACCCAACAACAGGCTGACTCTGTAAACTGCTTAGAGTGGGTTGTAAAGCATGGTGAAGCAGTATATAAGTCTAAGTGCTATTGCTATCTCTTCCTGGGAAAAGGCAGAAAAACCATCTGATTTCTCTGCCTAGAAGGCAGGTGAGGAAATCTAAAAGGATGTTTGAACCCAGCTCTCACTTCAGTACAGGGCATGAGAGACAACCTGTGTCCCATTTCAGAGATTACCAGATTCCTCAATGGCTTCAACAGCGACAGAACTTCTAATGTGTTGTCTTCACTAGGAAAACTGGAATGTATTCAGAGATGGATCTGCCGTGAAAATAGCCCAGGTGAACTGTATAGCAGAGTCAAACAACAGCACGAATGTTTTACTATATTTTGTATAATGTCATAAACTGTTTTATGGTAAGTTTTGTATCATAAAATGCTTTATAAAATTGACCAAATTTCAATTCCATGCAAGTCATGGATCCTGAATTTGAATGCATTCTGTAAGTTAGTCCATTTGTGATACCTTGATTCAAAAAACAGTTGCCCTATGTACACATCTCACCCAGTTAAAGGTAATAGGAATTTCAGGTATTCAGATATATACTGAGCAATCCATGGGAACAACAGAACTCTTCACCTCTAGAGTAACCTATTCAATGCAAGTTTAAAAGATCTATATGCAACACAATTTTATTTTCTTTCAATACAAAAAATGTACAGTATGTTCCACAGTGGAACCTTGGTTCACAAACATTTCTGTTTGCAACCAGTATTTTGCAACCATAAAAATCTGCTAAATGTTTGATTCGGTTTGCAAACAAATCCTTGGTTGGCAACCGAACACAACTGCAGCAATTTTCCCTTTTGCACCATTTTGTTTGTAAAATAGCCATAGCCAGCACCTCCTCCTCCTCCTCCTGTTCCAGCCACTTCTTCTTAGTCAGGGCCAGTCAGCTGTGGGTGCTCTGGCTGCTTGTCAATCAGTGCCGGTCAGCTGCAGGTGGGAGGAGCAGGCTTTACTGTTACTATTAGGGTATGTTCTGTGGCATATTTAACTATTTGTGTGCTTCAAAATCTTAAAAAAAACAATACAATTCATAGGGGTCTGGAATGGATTAATTGTATTTCCATATAAGCCAATGGGAAAATTTGTTTTAGTCCACAACCAAGTTGGTTCACAACCAACGTTATGGAATGAATTGTGGTTGTGAACCAAGGCTCCACTGTACTTTGAATTTAGCACAACCAGTCAAAATTACAATAATGAAATAGCAAATATAATGTAAATTATTACACTGAAACCCATAATAATAATCCCAATTGTCATCCACTTATGCTGTGAAATAATTGGCTCTCAGTCCAATATAATATAGAATTTGAACCCAGAGATTGCCATTTGTACCTGAATTGTAGAGTTTGCAGTAGCAATAGCAACAGCAACAGCACTTAGACTTATATGCCACTTCCCAGTGCTTTACAGACATCTCTAAGCAGCTTACAGAGTCAGCATATCACAATCTGGGTCCTCATTTTAACGACCTCAAACACTGAGTTAACTTTGAGCCCCTCAGAATTGAACTCCTGGAGTGAGCAATGAGTTCGCCTGCAATGCTGCATTCTAATCACTGTGCCACCATGGCCCTTAGCTGATAGTTGGTTTTTTTTACTATTAAACATTTTTTTCTAATATCTACAGTACAAGTATCTTATCAGGTATCTGTTCTTGAATGAGGTCAACTGTCAGTCTGGCTGCAGCTTGGCATTAATATGCCTTGCAGCCAAACAGTCAAGGGAATCTAAGAATTACTAAAAGGTAAAGTGTTATTTGAATCATACCAGTTTATAAGATTGTTAGATTTTTCTGGAACTTTGTGAACTGGTTGAGAGGACAGCAGAACCAAAACAGCTGGTGTGGCAGTCAACTGTTTGATGGCTAGAGGCATGGCATGGCAATGAAACCTGAAAATACAGTTAAACATTTGCCAGCATGTAGACTACCTATGTAGTCTTTCTACCTACATGAAAAGATTGGTTTTCCATTGCTTTTGTCCTGTATGTACCCCTTCCTAGTCAAACCTGCAGCCCTAGGATTATACCATGTTCTTCTCCCATTAATGCATTAATCAAATTTGATCCTGCAAACTTTCTGATATCACTCCATATTTACCCTGTGCTGCTACTTACCATAACTGGGTCTGAGGACTGACACATTTCAGTATTTTAAAAGATAGAAAGATCTTCCCTACACACCAAATATTGTGGACTTTTGCATTATTTTTAAACCCAGAAGTTGACTGTTCACCAAACACATTTGATTTGATTTGATTGAGACATAGTGGGTGTATTAGCACAAGTTGCTACAGATTTAATATTATTGGGGGTGGGGTTAGAATGGAGTGCAAAGTCAGCCCCTTTGGTTATTATATTATTCGGTATATTATACCAACCCAACAGGTGGTTAATTTAACAAGTTAAACATATTGTGCAGATTTAGCATGAGAATCTGTGATGCTTGAATTATAAGCAATATTAAACAGCCTTGAATCTGTTTCATTTAAGCTGCTGAAATTTAAATTTCAGTATAAAACATCTGATGACTTTAACATCTCACTTCTTAATACAGCTGCTTTATATCAAATCACATGAACAGATGCTTGTAATCTGTGTTTGTACCTGATGGAAATTTGGCTCCTGTAACCAACACAAAATTTATGTAAGAAAACCTGGCACTTATTTCTACAGCTATTGGGAAGAAAATTAATGCTTGCTAAAGAAAATGTTGTTCAGCTAGCTAGATTACAGAAGGTTCATCAATCATCACCAATCTACTAATGCACCTAACCGCGCTGATCAGACTGATACAGTGTACAGACTTTTAGATTTAAAATATCAGACAACAGAGTTCTGCTTCATGTAATACCATATAGAAAACTGAGGGCAGATATCTTTCATGTCCTTGAAACAGGCAGATAGATTATTGTTCTTCCAAAGATAGAAATGTGAGTGTTTAGAACAGATTGCCCAAGACATACATTTTCCTGTCCAAGCTACTCAGACTATAGAATTGAAGTGACTGTATTGTAAAAAGTTGGGGCCTCTTGAAGAACTCTGGCAGTTTACTGGTAGACTCCACAACCTATAACTGACATAAGAACTGGGCAATTTTTTTTTTCCTTTCAAGACAAACCAAACACTTCTATAAATCACTGAAATAGTTAGGAGAACCATTGAACTTCAGCAATGATTTAGCAACTGTTTGAGAAATTATATTCCTCTGTCTTTCTTTTTCTCACCCACATACACACATCAGGAAAGTTAATACAACAATAAGGGTTACACAGAGAGTTTTTGATGTGAGAGAATATAACAAAATACTGAACAGCAGACTTAAATTAGCAGAACAGAATATGGCTCTTGTCCTCTCTTGTCATCTGCTTTTATAATCTCATTTTCCTTTTTTAAAAAAACAATTTTTTTACTCATTTTATTGTTACAGAAATAAAACTAAACACTCAAAGGATGTGTTATCTCAGTGGTTCTCAACCTGTGGGTCATGACCCCTTTCACAGGGGTCACTGAAGTCAGTTTGGCTGGCCCTGCCCACCAGCCCCCAAACCCACCCGTCCCCTTTTAAAA
>JANHFR010004435.1:197850-209343 GCA_032468015.1 Mimophis mahfalensis
TGAGTCAACCTTGAGCCTGGTGGGACTTGAGCCTGCACTAATTGCAGGCAGCTGGTAGTACTTTAGGAGGCATTATCTCTGTGAACCACCAAAGCTCTTAAATCCATGTAGGTATTTTTACCCTTCTATTTTACAACCGAATTGCCTTTATGTTGAAGAATCAATACACTATATTACTACCTTTATCCCATTCAGATATTTTTTTTTACAGCACAGGATTTATAGCTTAGGTAAGCTCCAGTAGTCCATTTGAATAAGAAATGTCTTCATCTCATGGAATTTACATTATATGGGAGGCCTGTGGTTCTCAAAAAGTTGCACAACTGCAACCTCAGCAACCCTAATCATTATGGGGAATGGCATGAAACTGTAATTCAGTAACTACTGGTGGATCCAAGATCCTCCAGCTTTTTGCACACCCAGATATAGAAGATGGAGGGAAGCTAGAGGTCAGAATAAAAAGTGAATAATGGACTGAATATTATGGCTGGGAGGGGACTTGATTGAATTCCAAAAAGGTACTTAGAGTTCCCTGGGGTACAGATTATATCATGTGCATACAATGCTTTAAAATAGATAGGTGTTAGGTGGGCTAACCATGCACTCACCTAGCTTGGACACTAGATGGAGGCAATGTGTGCCCCCATACACAGAGGGAGAGGAGGGGCTTCCACCTACCTATATAAGTCCAACTTACCTTGTGACCATCTGCTTTTTGTACTATGTTCTTGGTCAGGTGCATGTTCATCCCCATGCCTAATGAACACTCAGATAGCATTTTACACTTTTGATTATACTTTATTTTAATAAATACAAGATATGTTACAAGCATCTGCCTCCAGCATCTTCTTTTGGTTGGGAGCTTCTCTAAGATCCATCACTCAAGAGCCATCATAACATCTCAACAGTTGATAGCAGAGGAGATGGTTGATGAGATCTGCTACACAATCCATTGAAGCCAAGGCAAGATGCCCATTGGATCCAGAAAGAATCTGAAGACAACCTACAGGTGAGTCTCTCCAATCATGACCAGAGGTCTTCAAATCAAGAGAGCTGCACAGAAAAATTGACCTTGTGCAGCCATGGATGCCACCAAGGACAGAGATGAGGTCTGCTATCCATTGGAGACAAACATGGAAGCAGGTACCCATCCATCAGCATCCTGGCAGCAAGAAGCCACTGAGTTGCTTCAGGAAGCACCAGAAACCCAGCACATTGATGTCGAGGCAGGTTACATCGACATTGACAAGACAGAGCTTGGAGAAACTATGGTGCAATGCATGGCTTGCATGACTGGGGAAGAATGCCAAACAACACTGACATCCCTCCTTGTGGTGCAAGTGGCGGTGGAAAAGAAACCAGAGGTTTCTTTTCATCAATCAGATGATGAAGCCAATGTTCCCTCAAGAGATACGCACCCCCCCAGTAAGGGAACACTTACCCCATTTCTCCAATGTGTTGGCTGCCACTGGAGAGATTTTCCAACCACCTGGTTTCCATCCAAACATGTTGGTGGACAAGCCATTTCTGGGGACAACTTCCCCCAACATGGCAGTGTCCCTAGACACTCCACCAGTACCACAGACTAGGCCTACCCTAGCAATGCAATCCTGACTGCCAATGCCAACCAGCCAATTCAGCACACCAGCAGCCCAGAGGGCCGCCCTGGACTGACAAGCACCCACCCCAGATGTGACTCTGCCATGGCAGATAACAGCCATTGACACCCTCATCGCGGCATTTGGGAGCATGCCACACCCTCGGATGGCCACCCATGGACTCCCAACCCAGTGGCCCAGCTCCAGAGGAATGCTCCCAGACCCATAGCCTTCTGCCACCCCACAGCTGAGACACTCACCTTTTGTGGAGTTCTTCACGGAGGCTCCAGCCAGGGCCTCCACATTGGCAACGGCTCTGCAGGACCATCAACGATGATCCCTGAAGTCCCTCAATCAGATGATGAAGCCAATGTTCCCTCAATCAGATGATGAAGCCAATGATCTGGAGTTTCCCAGCGATCCCGGCTCCTGTGCAACCTCTTCACTCCCTGGTAGCTCCACCAGCATTGGGTGGGTTCTCAGAGCTTCAGTGCCTGATCTGATGCTTCCCTTTGATCTGAAGGCTGAGGCTTCAGACCCTTGGCTGCAGTCTTCTCCAAGAGCTCAGAGAGACATGTCCTGCCTCTTTGAGCTCCAACGCAAAATGACCTTCGCACATGTACAGTTTCCTGCACATGCACAATTGGAAGGAAGCACAGAAAGACTACAAAAGGGATCCAGACAAAGCAATTGACCCCAGGCATGGGGATTCCGATGCCCTTTTCTGCAGGATCTACTTGAACAGCAGGCAATAAATTTTACTGCAATTCTGTTTCTACATTGCCAAAAAAATTTGAAAAACTTATCTGGGGGGTGACAACTACAGAAAATGGAGCAAGGAGGTTCAGATAGTTTTCATGAGAGGGAACACACTGGAAATTGTTAAAAATCCACCTCCCTTGCATTGGAGCCTGAGGTAGACTTTATTCACGGAAGGGCTTTTACTACTTTGTTAGGCTCCATTCAGTCTTATACACTAGCATCCCTGATGGACTCACCACTCAGGAAGTGTAGACCACCATATATAGATTGTTCCATAGTCACAATACAGCAGCCACAAGCAAGCTCTCTAGAAATTTCCACAACTACAAGCTCAAGTCAGGTGGCAACATGGGAGAGCACCTGGCAAAGTAAAAGTGTCAGTTCCAAAAGCCTTATTCTCCTCCTGGCACATCCCGAGATGACTTTAGCTTTTGAACTGCCAATCATCTTAGGGAGGATCTAATGGTCTTCACATTCCTTTAGACTAGTTCAAGGTCATGCCACAAGGCAGGCATCCAGATGCACGCCAACCAGCTATGGGGGGATTGGTTAATATGATTTGTTATGTATTGAGGGGGGCGGTTGATGTTCTTCTAGGGGAAACAAAACTTTTGAATCAGTTTCGGAATTGCTTCGATCTACCAACATGGAGTTTGCTAATAAACAGTAACTCGGATGAACCCTGTGTCTGAGTCATGCTGGATATGGCAAAACTCTATTGGAGCCTGACAAAAAGTCTATGAGAGCTGAGTTTATCCAGGGGGATGAGCCCACCCCTGAGTCAAGCCTGATCAGTGTCATGCTGAACTTTCTAGACCAATCTTGGGGTTCTTTTGTGGTCTCACTGGAGGGGGTTTCTAAGGAACAGAGAAGCTTTGAATATTTGTCAGGGTGATTTATAGAAGAAGACCTGAGACACAGAGACCAGTGCGAGCATGGCACAAGCTACAGACCCAAGCCTCAGAAGAGGCAATGTAACAGCAAGAGGATGAATGCCTTGCCTACTTGCTATGACTGTGGGTCCTGGGGACAGTTTAAAAGAGAGTTCCCCCAATCTAGGTGTGCCACGAACCAGCCCAAGGGTAGGGGAAACAAAAAAGGTCATGGGAAGGGGAGAGGTGACCACCAAGGGTATCAGGTTTGTGGTGTCACATGTGTCCCATCCACCTCTCTGGTGTGCAACACCAAGGGGCTCTGGCTCCTAGACTCCAGAGCAAGCACCCACATTACCAACCTGAAGCAGCCCTTCAAGGTGCTTCACCCCTTTGATTCTTCAGTCTGAGTGGCCACAGGGGTTAGAGCTAAGGTAACAGGGGAAGGTGTTATTGATGTACCTGGTTTGTGGTGTACTGCATGTCCCAACAATAACTAATAACTTGTTGACCACACAGCACAAGGTGCAAATCACTCAGGTTCAGTTTACATCCCACCAGTTTGAGAAGTGGATGAAGGAGAGGGGGATCCTACACTTCAAGTCTTCACCTCACACTCCCTTGCAGAATGGAATTTGTGAGAGAAGGAACAGCATGTTGAACTGTCTCCTAGTGGATTCTGATATAAGCCAAGGGTTCTTGGGAGAGGCAGTCCTATTAGCTAATTACACAATTAATGGAACATGGAGCAGCACCATAGACCTACTTCTTGGTCCATGGCAGGAAACCCAGCCTAGCACGCTTGTGTACCTTTGGTTCCTATGACTGGGTCAACATCCCCAAGCAACTCAGAAGAAAGGGGGGCAAAGTATCAAGGAGGCTCACTTTTATAGGCTAAGCCCCAGGATCCAAAGCCTATAAATTCGTGGACAATAACAGTGGGGCTTTTGTGTCATGCTCAGCCACTTTTGAGGAGGATGCAAACTGGTCCAGGATTCACTCAAATGAACTCTGGATACATCAGAGATGACAATGCAGAACCCACAGCACCAGAAGACAAGACCACAACCACCAAAAACAGCCCAGTGATAACCCATCTAAAGAAGTTTCCCCACCTGACTCTGATGACTCAGTTGCACCACTTTCGGCTGACATCACACCTCTTGCCTCACCAAAGAGACCAGTTCTTCACAGTACCTGGGACCAAGGTCCTCCTCACTTTGAATGGAAAGATGCATCTGGTAGCTCCAAGCCTGATGACTATGGTTCAGGTGACTCCTCCAAAGGCAGTGAAGACAGTGAGTGACAGAAGCCTTGCAGGTCCAAACGTTCCAACAAAGGGGTGCCACACAAGAGGATGGACATTGGATGTGTTGCTTCAGTCAACAGCATAACCACAGCACCCAAAACCTACACAGATGTCCTCCAGCTTCCAGAGGAAGAGCAACACAAGTGGAGGGTGGCTATGGAACAGGAGATGAACAGACTTAAGCAGGCTCAATGTTTTTATCCCCAAGGAAGTCCCCAAAAGGAAGAAGGCAATTGGTACCCAGTGGGTGTACAAAATAAAGCCAATGCCCAACAACAAACTCCTCTATAAGGTCTGACTGGTAGCACGAGACTATGCACAACACTACCTAGAGGACTTTGATGAGACTTACTCTCAAACAGTTAGAGCAGAGAGTGTGGAGGCTTGAACTGGTAACTGCAGCAGCAGGAACACATCTTCCAATTTGATGTGCAGACCACATATCTGCATGCAAACTTAAAAGAGGAAATATATGTGAGAGGCACCCCAGTTTCCAGAAGGAGGAAGGCCACACCTGGCTCCTCAAGAAAAGTTTATATGGCCTGAAGCAGTCAGGGAGGATGTGGTAAAACTGCCTGACCAAAACACTAAAATCAATTGGCTTTAAAATATCTCTAGCTGATAAGTGTATTTTCACAAGGGAAACCCAAAGGGGGTGGGAAAAAGTATTGGTTTATGTGGATGACCTGCTATATATCAGGTCTGACAAAGGAAGATGTGATAGGTTTGCCAGAACCCTACAACAGCAGTTTACACTTAAGTCATTAGGGTACATCAACAAATAGCTGGGCATGCAGATAATTACCACAGAGAAGGGGTTTGCCCTCTCCCAAAGAGAGAAAATAGAAGAACTCCTAATAAAATGTTAAATGACTGATTGTAATCTCACTAACACCCCCATGCAGACCAATTTTTACAGTCTGACATTTAAAGACAGCCCAGAATTTGAAAATAACTGTCAGTATTCAGCTCATTGCTATATGTCAGTAACTGGAGCTGTCCAGACATTGCCCTGGCCACAAATTTGTTGTCCAGACACATGGAACACTCCAAACAGTTCCACTGGGTAGATGTCAAAAGGCTACTAAGATACTTAAAGGCCACAACTGATCGGGTACTCCTACTTGAGTCCAAGGACCAACTAAAATGTTACACAGGCGTAGACTGGGCTGGAGATACCCAAACCAGAAAATGTACCTCAGGTTTCCTGGTATTGTTAAACAGGTGCCCCATTCACTGGTATGTGGGGCAACAATTTTTTTGTCTCATGCTCCACCACAGAGACAGAATTCGCATGCTTATCAGAAGCAGGGAATGACCTCATCTGGTTCAACTGTCTTATCACCAGTATCTGGACATTACCACCTATACCCATACAAGTTATGGAAGATAATACTGAGGCCATAGGTATTGCCAAGGCCTGTACAGTGGGAAAAAGGTCCAGACATATTGACATCTGATACAGGAATGTCAGACAATTAATAGAAATGGGTTTTATAACCATCATACACTGTCAAACCAAATTTCAAGTGGCAGACATATGTACTAAATCTCTGCCAGCAGACAGACACAAGTACCTATGTGAGGAATTATATCTCACTTCGTAAATATGTCATACTCTGTATGTATGCTCTGTACATGTATGTATAATCATGACTAAGATTTTGTATTCATGTCTATGTGCCATTGACTAGTAAGAAGGGGATTGTTAGGTATGCTAGACATGGTACTTACCTAACCTGGACACTAGATGGAGGCAACAAGTGCTTCCATACACAGGGGGAGAGGAGGGGCTTCCACCCACCTATATAAGCTCCACTCACCTTGTGACCCTCTGCTTTTTGTACCGTGTCCACCCCCCATACCCAGTGAACACTCAGATAGCCTTTTACACTTTTGATTATACTTTATTTTGATAAATACAAGATATATAGCAAGCATCTGCCTCCAGCATCTTCTTATGGTTGGGAGCTTCTCTATGACCCATCACCAAAACATCTCAATAATAGGCTTTAATCAGTTGCACTCAGATGCCATGTTTGTTGTCCAAAGCCCCTAGCAGTGAAAGTGATTTTGGAACTGCACTTCCCATTATATGTAAAAACATGTTAAAATCCCCAGTGAGTTACAAAATTTGCTGTACAATATCCCCACCCCACCCTATTGTTGCAACAATGATAATCAGCCCAGAGATCTCTCTCTGGGCTGATTATCACTGTTGCAACAATAAAATGAGATCAACTCCTTTTTATTATCTTCAGGCAAGAACAGGGTCACCAGAGATGGAGGTAGGGTGGGGAGGGAATATTGTACAGATTTTTCTGGCATCCACACAAATCACATCAATTTCACTCAACTTTTTTCCCCCTGTAAAACACAGGGATCATTCAATTCTTATTATGCAGGCCTGCTGATACAGTTCTTAAAAATTACATGTCCAATTCTTCCTGTTTGCGCTTTGAATTTAATACAGCAACCATTGACAAAGTTCATTGTGTTTAGCTTCTGCATATTGAAACCAGCAACATCCATTTCATCTTTGTAAGTTTATTCATTTTTTCTCCAAATTGTCTTAGATTATCATCCCATGCATACTTACCTGGCAATGAGCATTGGTGCCTTTTGATCAAGCTGATATTTCATATATGTAACTTTGGCAAGTGAAGGAAAGTTTGTATGGAAATTTTAATTAAACCTTATAGCGGGGGAAAAAAACCCTTTCTTTTCCAACCATTTGTGCCTGATCATTTTGGCAATCTGTGAAGCATAATCATTGTCAGAATCCTTCCTTTGGCTAATGAGCCATAGAAGTGTGACCCCCACAGAGAAAATAAAGGTTACTTTGTCATTCCTTTTGTCCTGTCTGCTATAGAACAAAAATTAAAAAAAATAAAACATTCCAAGTACTTTTTCAACAAGAGAGCAATCAGAACAATTTGTAACTTTTCACAGGGAGAGGAAAAGATGGAGACAGGAGGAAGCCACCATCAGACTCATCCTATAAATGCCAGGTGGCCGTTTGTGCCAAAATGTGGTCTTTGTATTGAAAGCAATTTGGCAAACTGGGAGTAGACAAACTCTGGTAAGCACAAGGCTTTACAAGGGAAAGTATTTTTTAAGACAGTAAAAATGGAAGATTTGGTAGATTTTTAGGGAAAAAAATCACTGGAAGAACTGGAAGAAGAGAATCAAATTGGGGTTCCAAATTTAATTAGGGCTACAAAATCCAGATGGCTATATGAGGGAAGCATCCTTGCTGGCATCTAATAATCACCAAGAATTTCCTATCCCAGAATAGCTAATCCTAAATTTAATTGAAGCATGAGTGGGAGAACACAAAAGAATACAGGGAGAGATATATCTGCACTATCTCAATAGCCAATTTTCATGTAGAGATTCCAGATCTAGAACATGTTGTTCACTCCTCATTTCAATGTATTTGGCTGAATATGATAACCATTAATGTCCCGACACTCCCATGTTACATTCCTCCTGCGCCAGCTGCATTGGCTCCCTCTGGGTGAGATTCAAGGTGCTGGTGATCACCTATAAAGCCCTACATGACTTAGGCCTGGGGTACTTGCAGGACCGTCTGCTGCCAGCAACAGCTTCCCATTGCCCAGTGCGTTCCCACAGACAGGGCCTCCTCAGGGTGTTGTCAGCCCGACAATGTCGGCTGGTGGCCCCAGAGGGGGGCCTTCTCTGTGGGTGCACCCACCCTTTTGAACCAACTTCCCCTGGAGCTCTTGATGGCCCCCGACCTCCGCTCTTTCTGCCGTGATCTGAAAATGTGGCTATTTCATCTGGCGGGCCTGGACTGACGGGATTTTAATTTGGTATGTCCAATTTTAATCTAAATTTTAACTTTATTTAATGAGGTGGGTTTAATTTTTCTTTTAACTTTCTTATTGTATGTTTTTTAATGTTGTGAGCTACCCTGAGTCCCTTGGGAGATAGAGCAGCATAAAAATCTCATTAAAATAAATAAATAAATAAATATTTCTCTGAGTAGCTGTAGTCATTTTCCTAACCTTTGATAGTTCATGCACACAAACCAATGGCTATGGATGGATGGCATAGAGCAGGGGTATCAAACCTGCTTGGATCGCAGGCTGAATCGTGATGTATCAGGATATTTTTTTTCCTTTGTGGAGCCAGGGTGGGTGTGGCTTGTGTGGGCCATATCTGGCCCACAATCTGCCAGTTTAACAGATCTGGTATAGAGGATGGATAGAGAAAAGAATATAGAGAAGATGATTTTACAGCTGCTCTTATCTAGGAATGAATTTATCTGAAGGGAGATGTTTGTCTGACTTTATATGCTGTTTCATGCTCTGGTTTCAAATATTATATTAAACCATAAACACAGTTTGCAAACGGCAGTGGCTGGATTCATGGTGTGCCAAAAATCAAATAAACCCCATTATTATTTATTATTTATTAATTTTTTTCTGCCACCCATCTCCCCTGACTGTGAGTGGCTTATGGCTTATCATGAAACATGAGCCAGCCATTAAGCACGGATTTGCTCTGCTCTTCTTATTGGATGATACCACAACTGCAATTCCTAAACATGTCCTCACCAAGCAATATATAGCAGACTTATCAACTGGATCATGGATATATGAAATGGATTAGAAAATAATATGGATGGATTAGAACAGTGGTTCTCAACCTGTGGGTCGGGACCCCTTTGGGGGTCGAATGACCCTTTCACAGGGGTCACCTAAGACCATCGGAAAACACATATTTCAATACAAATACAGGTGTATGTGAAACTAATATTATGGTTGGTTGGGGGTCACCACAACACGAGGAACTGTATTAAAGTGTCACGGCATTAGGAAGGTTGAGAACCACTGGATTAGAAGATGATATGTATTTATCATCCCTGAATTAAATTTGCTATGTCTAGTTGTATGTTTTTGAGAATTCCAAATGGTCAGTTTAGATCAGGGGTTGGGAACCTATGGCTCGCGAGCCAGACGTGGCTCTTTTGATGGCCACATCTGGATCACGGGCCAAATTGTATTGTATTGGACGTACAGAGCTGAATTGCCCAATCTGATTCCATAACATGTAATTCTATGTCAACAGTCAGAAAGGCCTTCTGGGACAATGTATTATTTGCACGGGGAAAGAATGTTTCATCTGTTTCATAATTATTGAAATCAACTGAGAGGAATCTCAGGAGAATTTATTCTCCTGTGGGTATGAGAATGAATGTACCATAATATGGCATGCATGTCACTAGATGCCATTAAACCAAGAGGTGGCTATCAGAGCTGGGCTGCAAAAAATCCAGCCAATAATTAGCAGGAAATGCTAGTTATTTTCCCTATTTAGATGCCCTATGGAGTTTTGCAGAATATTTCAGTGGTACAGACTGTGCTTTTCCTCTTAAATTCATCCCAAAAGTTTGCTGTTTGCAAACTTTTGTTGTCCTCTCTATACCAACACTTGGCCAAAGACTTGGCCATAGCTGGCGAAATACTCCCTGAGAAAATAACCTAACAGTTCAGGTGATTTAAACAGCATAGGTCTACTTAAACAAATCACAGGAGTGCTCTCTACACTGTATTTATTGCCTCTCTGGCTTTCAAATAATAAGCTCATAGCCCTTCATAGTATTTAGATAATCATATGTACAAATAGGGAAAAAAAAGAAAAAAAAATTGGACCCTATGCCTCTTGACAGGTTTGTAGAACCTGGAACAGATAGAAGAAAATCAGAGGGATTTATTCCTCAAAAAAAGCTTTATGTTAACATATTCAGGCAGCAGGGGGCAATGGAGTACTGTATTTCTAAATTACAGTTGCCTCATACATAGAAAACAAAATTTAGAGTATGGTGTAGTACAGAAATAGTGAGTGGGGGAGGGAATTGACCATTTACCTAATGTGAAAAACAGTAATCTTGAGAAATTAAGAAAAAATATTTGCATGCAAGGTGTTGGTAGTTTTCACCTTTTGTTTCAATAAGCATCATTTACTTATTTATCAATATAGAAGACCACAGAAATGCTGTGGGCAGAAATGTTTTTTTAACTGTAGCAATGAAAATCCCCAAAGGTCAATTTTTTTTTATCCTACTACATGACTCAGGCTGATCAAACAAGCCCTTCTCTAGCAAACAGCAAGTTAGAAGACAGTGCCCCCAAATGAACCCACCCCATAGGCAAATGAAAGCCTCCAAAGAAAGCTTCTTTCATGTCTGCACTGTTTGTGGAAGAGAGGGTTTGCTTCTTCTGTGGGATGGGAGGGAGGATGACTAGCACAATTTGACTCACAATATTCTCTAAGTTTCAAGATTCCCAAACAGTTTCAAGCTGCTTGTTGGAAGAAGTGGAGATGCTGATGCTGTGGAAATGCTCTTACCATGTGTAGTACAGAAATGGATTACCTCCCAATACGCTCACAGTTGCACACAGAGACACACACTTTCTAGTCTTCCTCTCCAAAATGAAAGAAATGAGTGAAATAGGCTTGATAAAAACTACAATTATTTATTTATTTATTTATTTATTTATTTATTTAACTAACTAATTAATTAATTAGTTAGTTAATTAATTTATATACCGCCCTTTCCCGGGGGACTCGGGGCGGTTTCCAGGGCATTAAAAACACAATACAAAACTTTAAAAATATTAAATAACAACACGCCCACACAAACAAGTAGACAATAAAAACCCAACCCCTCAGGCTAGACCAGCCGATGTAAAGAGGAAGGTCTTTAAGTCCTTGTGGAAGGTGCTCAAATCCGGGGCGGTCTGTAATTCCACCAGCAGATCATTCCACCGGGTGGGCGCTCCGACCAAGAAGGCCCTACTCCTAGGGGCTGCCCATCGACATTCCGATACCGGCGGCACTTGAAAGAGACCCTCCCGATGGGAATGAACCGGACGATGGGACGATGATGACGGCTGCAGGTGTCCCCTCAAATATTCTGGCC
>JANHFR010004436.1:0-14548 GCA_032468015.1 Mimophis mahfalensis
CGGCCACGCATGGTGGGGGGGCGGGAGGAGCAGCGGCACGGGGGGAGGAGCGGGGTGGCAAGGCGGGACATTTTAAAAAGAAGGCGTGACACGGGACAAATTAATAAAAAGCGTGACTGTCATGCCAAAAGCGGGACATCTGGTCACCTTAAGAAAGACAGTCATAGAGAGTGAGCTGCTGTGGCCTGTATATATAATGGGGCCTGTCTGAGGCTAAGGCTGATTAAGCACTGACCTAGTGTACCAAAGCAGCATTACTCCTCATTTCAAATCGTTCTAAAAATAGAAATCTTTGCATCAGCAGGAGATGGCACCATCAGTCGCCATACCCTGGGCACTATATTCCCTTGAGCCAGCACTGTAGCAGTCAACTAAGCATGATTATAGTAGCATGCCCACAGATGCGCATATTAAAAAAAACAACAAATGATCTCTTTTCATAAACTCATTGAATGACCTTCTGAACAATGTGCCATATAACTTGAATATAACTTAAATCAGCTTTATTTTTGCAGTTTTTTATACCTCTATACCAAATAAGATGTGGGATGCAGTGGTTCAGTGGCTAAGACCCTGAACTTGTCAATCAGAAAAGTCGGCAGTTCAGTGGTTCGAATCCCAAGTCCTGCATAACGGAGTGAGCTCTCGTTCCTTGTCCCAGCTTCTGCCAACCTAGCAGTTCGAAAGCATGTAAAAATGCAAGTAGAAAAATAGGGACCACCTTTGGTGGGAACAGCGTTCTGTGCGCCTTTGGCGTTTAGTCATGCTGGCCACATGACCACGGAGAAGTCTTCGGACAGCGCTGGCTCTTCGGCTTTGAAACGGAGATGAGCACCTCCCCCTAGAGTCAGGAACGACTAGCACATATGTGCGAGGGGAACCTTTACCTTTACCTTACCAAATAAGAAAATGTTCAGTTTAGTATGTACTGTAAATGTGCTTTCATTAAAAACCATGATTATATATTGGTGTTTATACTATTTGGAATTGAATATTCTACTGATAATTTGATGCTTTTATATTCTTAAACTGCATAATTAAGCAAGAAGTAAAGCCACCCCCTCAAAAAGTTCACAAGAAGGTGGAGCTTTTAGAAAAATCCAGTGTTTTAATCCCGAGTAAGGATCTTTGAAGAAGGAAAGGACCTCTCTTTGTGTTTCTCCATGTGGGCCCCAAAAGTGCTTCCTATCGGCAGGATTTGGAATCAACAGCTTGGAGGGTCTCAGTGACCCAGACATCCGGTGCACAAGTGGGCAGCAACTCAGTTGGTTCTTCAGGTTCACATTCTTAACCTTTACTGCTCTGCTGCTGGATAGGCTCAGTGGTAACGTGTTTTCTTTCTCCATCAAAGAACTGAGGTCTGACACCAGGTTGCTGCAATGTTTACAAAGGCATACTGTACATATTTCCCCCACATAACAGTAACCTGAAAAAGGAATACACAACATCAAAGTATAGTATGTGTATATTTACAGAACTTAAACTTGATTTATTATACTTTTATCACAATGACAAAACTCTTTTCAGTTTTCAGTAATTACAAGTAACACAAGCATTTAAATAAAATGTTCATAATGTGAACTTAAACATATAGCTTTCTAAAAACTATAAAAATCATTTTAAAAATTGGCTGTCCTGTCACTCATGATAGGTCCTCCAGAACAATTAACTCAATTTTCAGGAATTTCTAGAGGCCAGGAAATTAGGGACAATTCAATTTCTTTGAAGGGACTATTCCATTAAATAAGTACATTTCTACTGAGTAAACTGGTCAGATGGGCCAATTCCAGTTGGAGAAGACAACTCTCAATTCCTGGCAAGTAGATGGGGAAGAAATGGAGGTAGGGACAGATTTTATTTTCCTGGGCTCCAAGTTCACCGCAGATGGGGACTGCAGCCAAGAAATTAAAAGATGCTTGCTCCTGTGGGGGAAAGCTATGGCAAATCTAGACAGCATACTAAAAAGCAGAGACATCACGCTGCCAACAAAAGTGCGTATAGTCAAGGCTATGGTTTTCCCAGTTGCAATGTATGGGTGTGAAAGTTGGGGAAGGCTGAGCACCAAAGAATTGAGGCCTTTGAAATATGGTGCTGGAGAAGATTCCTGCAAGTCCCTTGGACTGCAAGGTGATCAAACCAGTCAATCCTAGAGGAGATCAGTCCTGACTGCTCTTTAGAAGGGCAGATCTTGAAGATGAAACTCAAATTCTTTGGCCAACTCACTGGAGAAGAGCCTAATACTGGGAGCGATTGAGGGCAAAAGAAGAAGGGGGAGACAGAGAATGAGGTGGTTGGATGGAGTCACTGAAGCAGTCAGTGCGAGCTTAAATGGACTCCAGGGGATGGTGGAGGACAAGAAGGCCTGGAGGAACATTGTCCATGAGGTAGTGATGGGTTGGACACAACTTTGCAACTAACAACAAAGTCTTTTAAAGTTGCTTGTTTTCTGTAGTCTACCTAACGGGTCTGGAATTAACAGCAGTGGATAATGGTTCCTTACTATGATGGAGTTGAAGGCCTTGAAATCATGGACCACACTTGGGGGGATTTCTCAGGGGTACTCGATATTTCTCTTCATCTGTTTCATCCCTTTCAGTTTCTCAGTACAGTGGTCCCTTGACTTACGAATTTAATCCGTTCTGAATGAACATTCGGAAATCGGAAAATTCGTAGGGCGAAAAGCAGCTTCCCATAGGAATGCATTGGAAACGGATTAATTCGTTCCAGAGCCTAGGAAAAAGACCCAGACACCCAGTTTTTTGTGTAAACCTCTTTATCAGGTGCACTTTAAAGTCATGCAAACTGCAGAGCAACATTACTTTTCTACAAGAAATATTTACAATAGAACTTTATTATTTCTTCGGGACCGGATTGTTGAGGAAACCGCGGCTGTCATTCAGAAGTCAGGGAAACTACATCTAAAACCGCCAGTGGTTTCCCTGTTCAGATGCCAATACATTAGGATGTTAAGTGGTTTGTATGTTGAGGGATCACTGTATATGTTAAAGAACGAAGAGGTCTATGGGTGAGGAGAGGTACAATTCCATTCAGAGCCTCAGTCACCTCCCTATTCTAAACTGTCCAGTGACTAAGAGCTTGGCAGGACTGCACAGCAGATCCGCAGTTATAGCCTCCAGTTCCTTCTGGAACCCATCTGGGTCCATTAGTTACTGGGGGCAGATCAATCTAATAAGTCCTGCGTCCTTTCAAGAAACTCCTTGACATCAGACTGATCTGACCATGACAGGGGGACCAAAGACAGGTCCACCAATTCCAGGTCATATAGGCACTGCTCCAACAAGAACACCAAATTAGTGACCACCATTCCTAGTCATTTGACCCCTCCCTTGGGCTCAGCCTGGTCATCTCCTACACCTTAACTGCTTATGTCAGACTTGTCAGCAACAGAGAAAGTTGTCTCTACTTGAGAAGATACAAAATTTCTGTAAACAAGCCTATGAAGGGCAGTAAATGCTGGGAGAAGTTACAGAGCTAAGCGCTGTGCTTGAGAAGCTTAAATTCCTGGCAGGCAGAGATAGGTTCTAGAAAGCAAACCATTAACTGTGAATTGACAGCAAGTGGATGTACATTATTTCCAGTCAACTTAGATAAACCACAGAAGTAATAAATTTGACACACAGCAATACAAACATTATTGACAGGCAGAGATTTAACAATGGAGTCAATCGACAGTTAGAAGGTAAGAAAGAATCCAACATGTAGGTCCATGTTTAACATCCATGAAAAAGAAGGAAAACCACATGCTTCATGAGAAAGATTTTCTTCTGAGAAGGGAGATAACAAGCAGGATATTTCCTCCTATCCTAAAATCATCGTATTACTCTTACGTTTTCTGTTCCTGGTCATAAAAATCATACACCAACTTTGTTTTTCCTTCACAAAGGGCTCAGAAATCCTGTACAAATCTTGCTGATGTGCCAGCCTGTTGCCAGCTGGCCCCCAAAACAAACCTTGCACTCAGTGGTGGGATTCAATTTTTTTTACTACCAGTTCTATGGGCGTGGCTTAGTGGGCATGGCTATGCTGTCAGCCAATCAGAGGTAGTATTTACCAGTGTTGGCCAGTCAGAGGTGGTGTTTGCTGGATCTCTGCATTACCGCTACCAGTTCTCCAGAACCTGTCAGAACTGGCTGAATGCCACCTCTGCTTGCACTGTTTTCAGAACAATAAAGAGAGAGATTTCCTTCCCAAACCGCTAGCCTGCGCATCTTGATTTACTGCACTTCTCTCTCTATATTTTTTAATTTTAAAAAGAACGTTATTTATTTTACAGGTGGACCTGTAATAAAGCAAAGGAATATTGGAAGAAAGCTAAGGTTTGGCTACAGCAAATTATTGCAGTAGAGATTGCCCTGAGACCAGAAATATACCTCTTGGGAGTGAGACCCTTGGAGGTGAAAGGGGATAAGCGGTTTATTGCGCTACACGTGATTACAGCAGCCAGAATACTTTGGGCGCAATTCTGGAGGAAGGAAGAAGATACTCTTTTAATGAATAAAATACTGAATTGTGCGGAAGCAGATAACCTTACAAGAATTTTGAGAGGAGAAAAGGAAGGGGAATACAATGTGTTGTATGTGGGGGGGTGTTTAGTTTAATTCTGTTTTAATTGTAAATATATTCTTTTAATGCCCTGTACACTGCCCTGAGTCCTCAGGGAGAAGGGCGGTATATAAATTTAATAAAATAAATAAATAAATAAATAAAATACCATTGGAAATGGGATATATGGTTTAAATGGATAAGGACAAGGTAGATGAAATAAAACTTGTTTATAAACACCCAAGAGCCTACAGTAGGAAATACTTGGAAGATGGAATCGCCATAGATATACTAGTGTGTTTTCACAATTATTATTCGATGAGAGAATGTATCATTATACTATGGAGAAACTTGTGTGTTATGTTGGTTCTTTTTTTCATCTTGTATGGATGTATCACTCTGTTTTTGATGTTTATTTTAATGGTAGTAATTGGGGGTAAAAAAGATTGACTGCACTTCTCCATGGATGCTTCTGCTTCTGTAGAGAGATTGGTAACACTCTCTTTTCCCAGATGGGAAGGAATTAAGGGAAATTCCCCCAACAGAGCATTACAAATGTACAACTATTTGGGGTATTTCCCTGCAGGGGTTTCGAAGTGCTAATTTCTACGTGTTCGAAATTATGTTGCTAGATGCTTGTGGCTTTTATGATGAGTCACTCAAGAAGCCTTTGTGGTCTTGCAGGTTCATCACTACTTCTGATGTAAAGATATCAATGAATGCAGGGAGAGGGTCAGTAGAGGGCTATAATTTCAGTCACTTTAAATGGGCATCACCTTACAATGTCTCAAGCTCATTCCCTCCATTGTATCATTCCAGGAATACTAATGGTGTTAGCTGAGTGTTCATATAATGCACTGTTGTACAAGATACAGTGAAATACAAGTTCTTTTATCCATTTGACTTTGAAATTGTTGTGCCTTTCATTCACATACTGAGAAAAGTTTCCAGGAATGGTGTTTATGTGTTAAGTGCAGTACTCCATGGACTTTACGGTCTAATGGCATGTGAGAGGGGCCTGTGGTTTTTCATCTTGTTCTCAGCTGTGCAAATAAGAGGCACTTCTCCTTCCTTTCAGAGCCCAGGATAAAGCCCACTAAAATGCAGGGTTATAGCAATAGGATTGCTGAGGTTTTAAAAAACTAAACTGAGCAGGTCTGATGTTGTTCATCTTAACACCAAACGTTGTCAGTGTTTATTTTTTCTGTCCCAGGCTCAGCTCTCAAATAAACAGACCAGTGACTGCATTACAGGACGTTTTAAAAAGAGGAGTTTAAGACGATATTAGTTTATCTTCAAAAACAAGTTGAACCAATTCAAAACTCCCCAAAGAAGCAAGAATACTGGAGATATAATCTAAGACCATTCTTACTTTTTTTTCTTACTTTTCACCATTTACATTTATTTTTTACAATTTAAAGCTCTATTGATTAAGTGGAAACCTGGATGAGTTCTTTATGTATGTATGTTTGTTTGTTTGTTTGTTTGTTTGTTTGTTTGTTTTATCAAATTTATATGCCGCCCTTCTCCCACAGGACTCAGGGTGGCTTACACTCTAAAAAACATACAATAAAAATGTTAAAAATAGATTAAATGGAATTCGATAAATAGCAATTAACAAGATTTAAAATTTAAATTAATAACCCCATTAAAATTAATAGCATGTCAGGCCAGACCGGCTTGTTCAAAAAGCCATCTCTTGAGAGCACGGCGGAAGGATCTCAAATCAGGGATAATCTGGATCTCCGGGGGTAGCTCATTCCAGAGGATGGGTGCTCCCACAGAGAAGGCTCTCCCCCTGGGGGTTGCCAGCCAACATTGTCTGGCCGATGGCACCCTGAGAAGGCCGACTCTGTGGGAGCGTACTGGACGGTGGGAGGCTATTGGCGGCAGAAGGTGTTCTCGTAAATACCCTGGGCCTAAGCCATGGAGCACTTTGAAGTTCATAACCAGAACCTTAAATCGCACCCAGAAAACCACTGGAAGCCAGTGCAGACCACACAGGAGAGGTGTAACATGGGAATGTCGAGGCACTCCCATAACAACCCGCGTAGCCGCATTCTGCACCAGTTGGAGTTTCTGGGTGCTCTTCAAGGGGATCCCCATGTAGAGAGCATTACAGTAGTCCAAACGGGAAGTGACAAGGGCATGAGTGACTGTGCGCATAGCATCCCGATCCAGAAAGGGGTGCAACTGGTGGACCAGGCGCACCTGGTAAAAAGGCCCCCTGGCGACGGCTGTGAGGTGGTCATCCAAAGACAGCCGAGCATCCAGGAGGACTCCCAAGTTGCATGCCCTATGTTAAGTTGAAAAGGCTAAATCTCCTTTCCTGATTTAGATTGGAATATTGTATTGGTTAGGCACACATTCACTTTAGAGAAGCACATACTGGTATTTCTCTTGGACTGAATGGCATACAAGTCTTTTATACAATGCATCCCAATGTTTGTAGAAATGGTAAAGTTCTTTTGTATGACATCACAGACTCTTTCACGTTTAATAATATAAGCTTATATTAAAAGTGATCAGGAAAAGTATCTGGAAGCGTGATATTGCTTGAAGTATGCCTTTAGAAAATTGGAAGGGACTCCAGAGGTCATCTCATCTAATATGCTGTTTATTACTTGGTTTGCAGACCTTTTACCTTCTTGGCAGTCCCTCTCTGAATGTAATCTGTCTGTCTTTTTTGAACAGTGAGGCTCTAACTGGCCACAAGACTCTAACTGGGATCTGATCCAGGCAGAGTAAACTGGAACAAATACTTCCTGTGGATTGGAATCTCTGCTCCCCTTAACACTCTCCAAAACAGCACTGGCCTTTATAGCAGATGAACAGTACTGCAGGTTCATGTTTAATGTGTAGTAGCCCTAAGGACCTCCAGGCCCCTTTCTCATCAAATAGTGCCAAATCAGTTATGCCTTGTTGAATTTTTATTCATTCTAGTACTTAATAAAAAAATGTCTTTACTTTGTGTGCATTCAAAATGGCCGACTAGGCCCTGGCCATGCCACACTAACAAGCAGTCGACAGCTTGTCTGCTACCAGTCAGATCTCAACCGTCCTGGAAGCTCATGTGTGTCAATCATCATTAGTATAGAAAAGTATAAATATAGGAGGCTCCACTCCAAGCCTTGTGGTGTGATGGCACAGTATTATGTTAGCAAGCGTGGTGATGCTGCTGTTCTCAGCTCCAGCCTTTACTTTCTGTTTCACTTCTGTATGACTGACAACCTCATAACTGATGGTAGCTTTAGCTTAAAAATCAAATTTAAAAATCCACTTTAAAACCATTCTGCCAGTTATTTATTTCAGATTGGTTCAAACAAAATATCCACTAGAATATCCAATAAGTAGTCAAATATCCAGCATTTTAAAATGCCTCTTCAAAGTCATGCCAGTAAGATTTATACATCCAGTCTTTTTGTGTTTTAAGCTTTAACTTATTTCTTTAGGGTGCAGTTTTTCTCTGCCTCTCTTTGGTTGCTGCTTAAAAGCATTCCAGAGAGCCTCTTTTTCTTTTAGGGTCAAATCCTAGGCAAAATTCAAAAATCACCTCCCCCAGCTCCAGTCACTGTCCACTGACTCCGCTCCAGCACAGTCTTGGTTTCTTCATCTGTCCTAGCTTCACAGCAGCCATTTTGGCTGCCTCATCTTTGTCCTCAGCAAAGAGGGAAAACCCTGGGTCCAGCAGGAGAACCACCACTCTCCATGACCTGCAGGATGCCCTTCTTATCTGTCACTCTTACAGGGTGACTTTAGCCCCTTGGGGAACCCTCTGATAAAGAGGATTTGATATGAGGATGTGGAGCCCCACTCCCATGAGCCAATCACTTAGCGACGTCAAACTGCTCTTCTCCTCATCTGTCATTTATGAAAATATTGAAGAATACTGGCCCTAAGATGGAACCTTGTGGTACCCTATTGCTTACTTCCCTCCATGTAGACGTAGACCCATTAAGAACTACTCATTGAGTACGGTTGCTGGTTTCTTCTTGAATTTCTTTTTTTCCCCTTTTTCAGTGATATTGTGCTGGTCTGGGCTTTTATGATTATATTTTTCAGAGTTCCCGAAGTTGTTTTCCCCCTTTAGGATTTTCATCAAAGGAATCTGTCCCAAGTTCTCTCTTTATTAAAATAGCTCTTTTAAAATCTAAGATTCTGGTATTATTATGTTCTACTGCTTGTGTTTGCATTATGCTGAATTCTAGTATGACATGGTCACTCTCATCCAAGGTACCTGCAGTTTCAACTTCCTCTGTCACTTCTTCTCTGCTTGTAAGAATTAAGTTGAGTATGGCTATCCCGCTAGTGTCCTCTTCTACTTTTTGGACAACAAAGTTGTCAGCTAGGTTGGTTAGGAACTAGTTGATTTATCACTTTGTTAGATCCGAAGATCAGGCGTGGGAGTGAGGACTCGGGAAGCCAAGAGTGATTCAACGCAACAGCTCTTTATTGCATAGTGAGGTCCCAGCAAACGGCTGGGGAAAACTCAGTCCTTTAAGTACTGTTGGGACCAGCCCACTAACCAATGAACTTGCGGGGATTTCCCGCCAAAACTGTTCAAATACTTTACACCCTTGGTGCGGAATTAATCTTCCAAATGATGTCAAGCTAATGAAGTCCCCCATTACTATTGTAGTGTATTTTCTACATATATTTGTTAGTTGGCTAGTGAAAAGGACATCTACTTTTTCTGCTTGACTGGGTGGCCTTTGGCCATGTCATTCTTTTTTTCTTTTATATTGGCCCATATGCCTTCTAGGAGGTTTTTGTCCTTGGTTTCATGCATTTCTGTCACAATATAGTGGTCCTTTACATACAGTACAACTCCATTGTTCTTTTATGGGGTCTGGTTTTTTTGGACAGTTTGTATCCATCTATCAGTATGTTCCAGTCATGGGTTTCATCCCACCAAGTTTCTGTATTAATAGTTCAAATTCACCCTGTTTTTCCGCCCAGGCTTTGTACATTTGTATATAGGCATTTGAGTTCTTTATGTCTGGGTATGCTTCCTAAGTCTCCTGTTTGAGTTTGTCTTCCTTCCCATCCCCCCTTACTTCCTTATATGACTTGCTTTCTAAGGGTTTTTGCTTGGAATTAGGTCCTGGAGATCCTAAAGATTGGTCACTCTCCCCCCTCAATTTTAGTTTAAAGCTCTCCTGATAAGTTGAGTCAGTCATTTTTCGAAAATATTCTTCCCAGTCTTCATGAGGAGCAGCCCATCCCTTGCCAAAGTTGAAGGAGATTTGTCCATGAACCACACTTTTGGGGGGAATAAATGAGCAGCAGCCATATTATAGTTGATTGTGGTTGCAAAGCTCAAGGACTATTTCCTTTTTTCAGTGACCAAATAAAAAAGTTTCCTACCATATGGCTGAATCAGAAATGCTGTAACCCAGTGGTTCTCAACCTTCCTAATGCCGCGACCCTTTAATACAGTTCCTCATGTTGTGGTGACCCCCAACCATAAAATTATTTTCACATACACCTGTATTTGCATTGAAATATGTGTTTTCTGATGGTCTTAGGCGACCTCTGTGAAAGGGTTGTTTGACCCCCAAAGGGGTCCCGACCCACAGGTTGAGAACCACTGCTGTAACCCCAATGCTGTGTCTTGTTAGGAATCCATAAAGACCTGACCAAAAGGAACAATGCATGCCAGTCAGAAGCTAGATTCCATTCCCTTTTCAGACTAAAACATGTTTCTTCTTGACCTAAGTGTCCAGTTCAAGGCAATGGCTGTCATGTCCTCTTGACAGAAGCTTCTTCAGTTCTGCGTTAGAATGAATAAGAAGCAAAATATTTTCAAAGGAGAAAAAAAAAACCCCAATACAGTTCAGCTTCCTTTTGGAAAAAGCACTGTTGGGACTAGCACCCACAAGCATTTTTTAATTGATACACCTGTTTTACTCATTTTGAAAGGAAAAAAATAGGCCTGGTTAAATACAAGATTGTAGATACCAACTGGATCTAGATAAATGTGCAAATAGATATTTATCTGTTGAATGTTTGATAAAAGGGATGTTTGTGCCATAAAACCTGAAGCACAAATACTCTGAGTTGATGCTATTTAGTAAAAGAAGTTGTTTATTCAATAAAGGCTGATAACCATATCAAACCTCTCAGTGTCTTTCTTAAGGCAGTTAAGAAAACGAACAGTATCATCAACTCTGGAATCAGTTAGAGTACAAGTGGGGAGGGTTTTTATAGCCTCTCAGTAGCAGTTGAAGGAGAAGTTACAAAAGAGCGGGAACTTTCAAATCATAATGTTTCCTGATTGGCTATTTCAAAATATGGAAATATTCCATCACTACTGGTTAATTATTTAACCTTATTCCTAACCATCTTGGTATTCTTAAATGGTTTTAGTATTCAAGGGACACATTTATTAAAAAGATGGGTTTTTAATAGTTCTCTATTTTATTTCTTGCTTATGTATGTGTGTGTTTTAAGAAGTTGCTTAGTACGCACAAATATCTCCTTTTCCATAGAAAAAAGTGTTTTTGGCTATTAATAGTCAAACCACAAGCTTTGGAAGGCCACAAGTTTCTGGGAGGCTCTTCCACAGAGACGACTTCAGGATCCCAGCCTCTTTCTAGACAGTCTGAGAGCAACATTTCTAATGGAAATGCTGACAGAAGCTTAATTACACAGTGCCTAGCCAAGTATCTTTATATCTTGGCTTAAAACATAATAGTTTATTATTTTTAGCACATCAAAACTTTAATGGTATTTTTTAAAATGAGGGTTTTTCTTGGCCAGCTTTTTGCTCCTAAGAGAACTCCTGGCTACAAGGGGAAGGGGATGGCTGTGTTAGAAGAATGGGTCCTTGAGCCTCCAACATTTTACAACAATGTGTGTGGAACTATTTTGAAGAGCTGAAATGAACCAGAGGTTGAAATTCAGAGTCCAGCTTGTTTTTAGATGGCTCTTGTCAGATATGTTTGAATGAAATGCTTGTTCATTCTTAAAGGGTTTTTTTTTACTCATGACATTTACAGTGTATGCCCCAGTGTTAGATGTTATCATTTCCTCTGCTTTTGAGGGAGCAGAAGGCTTTTTTAGCTAAAGCATTACCACCAGCCACCCAGAAGAGGAAGATATCAGCACACTTGAGGGAAGCCTTAGGTCTACATGATTAAAATAGGAAGAACTTCATAAGGAACAAGATAAAAGAGAAATACTTTACAGAAAGGATGTGGAATGCTGAAGTTCCACTGCTATTGGAAGAACAGAGCTGCATAAAGCATCATATCACTTCCATAAGCATCTTGAATAGAATCAAAGGAGGTCATTCCTAATGAATGACCTCTTCTTGTTTTTCATCCCATTGCAGGGGTTTTTTTCCTTAGGTTTTCAAAGTTTAGGTATTTGTTAAAAATGTACTTCCTTCAACATAAAGTATGACTGTGGGGAAGGAGTAATCTAGAGCCTGGTGCTTGGGGGAAAAGAAAAATGGACATATTCATTTCCTGTACCAATTCTTCCCAGGCGCCAAATAGGCACAAGCCAAGAGGAGTTTTGTTATTTACTATTGCTCTTTTCCTCATGGTGGTGATTCCCCCCCCCCCCGAATCATAAAGAAAGAGGGAAGTGCCAGTCAAAATGGATACTGCTTTGAGCAGGACATTGAAGTGATTTGTACATACATTGCATATGTACCAGAGGTGGTATTCAACCAGTTCCGACAGGTTCCAGAGAATCGGTAGCAATAATTTTCACTGGTTTGGAGAACCGACAAATATCACCTCTGATTGGCCAACACTGGCAAATACCACCTCTGATTAGCCAACAGCATAGCCACACTCACTAAGCCACACCCACAGAACCGGTAGTAAAAAACTTGAATCCCACCACTGATATGTACATTGATTTGTGGTGCTCTCTATTCTATATGATTTCAGAACTAACAGGAAACAGTGATAGTCATCTTAATCCATGAGAAAACAGTGCATAGCCCCAATAGGAGACTAAACTTATTAGGCTACCAAAAACCTCTTCATCAAGCAAAATTCAATGAAGGGGAGAAAATCCAAGGAGCAGGTGAGGGACATCAGCCGTAAAGTCTGCTGCTCAAAGCTGGTCTCAAGATGAAGATGACAGAATGAATGCCTGAATGATGTTATGTGTTATTAGTGTCAGCTTGATCTAGCATGCAGAAACAAAGAATAAGGAATGACCACCCAAGTTGAAATCCAGAGACAGGCCTGACTTTATTGTTAATGTTGGCATGGTTGTTCAAGTCCCCCAAGACAAGAAGTCTGGGCTAGTCAGCAGAGATCACAATTGCTACCGTGTGGGACAGTGTGCTACGAGCATCTCTAAATTGTCTCAGGCAGAGATACCTGCAGAAATTCAAAATTGGTAGACCATCAGATGGAGTTCTCCTTGCCATTCTCTCCCCATATCCAGCAGTGCCTGAAACACAGAAAAACCAGTTGACAGCTAGGTCTCTCTACTACCCTTTTATTGAGGATTAAATCCCAGATAATATATATTTTACCAACAATTGACTGGCCTTAGAAAGCAAAACCATCAGACACCTTGATTAGTCTGCAACCTGAAAGAGCCAACTAACCAATCTGACTTCCTTTCCTGCAGTGACTAAGCAGCAGTCTACCTCTTACTGGTGTTATTTACTCTTAAGTCAGCCACCATCCTTCTTCCCCCTCTCTCCTTGATAGAAAATTAGTCAGCCAGTTGAAACCTCCCAACATTGGCATATAAAGACAAGCAGAGTCATTCACCTGTATCAAGGACTCCATGTTCCCTGGGCAGACCATGATGTGCTGTCATTTCATGACAAGATCTACCCAGAGCCTGTGACTGAGGCAGCACATACATTATTTACATACAGTATAAATATAAATATGATTTTATTAAGAATTTTTATTATAATAGTAAAATCTAATACAAACTAAAAAAAGAAAAGAGAATAGAGAGAAGTAAAAAGTATAAGAAAAAAGAAAAAGAGAAAAGTACAAATAAAGAGAAAATATGTAAAATACTGTCTTCCAATCTTTATCAGTGTAAAGAAATTTAGTGACTCTTCGCCCTTCTAAGGTTATAAACATTTCTCTTCATCCCATATCCATCTATAAACAAATCCATACAGCATCATTTTTTTCATGTCATATCATCCTTAAACCTTCTCTTTATTACACCAGACATACCCAGTTCTTCAAAAGTTTCATTCTATATTTTATTTTTATAATATTTTGTGATATTTTACAGGCATATAAATCTTTTCTTTATCTAAAAACTTAAGTCCATTCTAAGTTTTTGAAATAATGAAATTGATTATCTTTGTTATATCTCATAAAAATCAAAGGCTTTGTTGGAAGCAAAAATACCCCATACATCAGTGGTTCTCAACCTTCCTAATGCCGCGACCCTTTAATACAGTTCCTCATGTTATGGTGACCCCCAACCATAAAATTATTTGTATTGAAATATGTGTTTTATTTGTATTGAAATATGTATTTTCTGATGGTCTTAGGCGACCCCTGTGAAAGGGTTGTTCAACCCCTGAAGGGGTCCCGACCGACAGGTTGAGAACCACTGCCATACGTGGTCAGAGACATGCATCACATTAATCCAGAAAGAGGGCCTGGACTCCATGCAAATTCAAAACTATGGTCCAATTTCAATTCTAAATGTGGACTATAAAATCTATGCAAGCATATTGGCAAAAAGGCTAAAAACTTATCTAAATAATTTATTCATTTGGATCAAAACAGCTTCCTCCCTAAAAGGCAAATTAGGAATAATATCCGGATGGTATTGGATGCTTTGGAATATTATGAAGCAAACCCAGGGAAACAAGTGTGGGGACTGTGGCCAGGGGGGCCTTCGCCCAGGTTCGCCTGGTGCGCCAATTGCGACCCTATCTGGACCGGGACGCCTTACGCACGGTCACTCATGCACTTGTGACCTCCCGACTCGACTACTGCAACGCACTCTACATGGGGCTGCCCTTGGGCCT
>JANHFR010004437.1:0-11146 GCA_032468015.1 Mimophis mahfalensis
TGTTTTGCGGGAGAGTCCGCCTCCGCGATGGAAGGACGCTCTCCTTCCGGTTTTTTCTCTCTTGAGATTTCTTCATCTTCAGGAAGTTTGGTTGCGAACCGAAGATTTGTTTGTGAACCGAGTCAAACCTTTTGCTGATTTTTTGGTTGTGAACCGAATTGGTTGTGAACTGAAGCGTTTGTGAACCGAGGTTCCACTGTACAAAGTACAGGCAGTGCTTGACTTAGAACTGTTCATTCAGCGGCCGGTCAAACTTACAACGGCATGGAAAACCACGAGTTGGGACCGTTTTTCACAGTTACGGCCTATGTGGCCTCCCTGTGACCAGGGGATTGAAATTCAGATGCTTGGCAACTTGATTCATAGTTACAACCGTTGCCATGTCCTGAGGTTAAGTGATCCCCTTAGGTAGGGGTGGGCTGCTGGGGGTTTGCAGGGGTTTGGGAGATCCTCTTGCTGAGAGGCTGCCCAGTCTGGAGGACCCCCAAATTGCACTCCTGGCTGGCCCCACCTACCCCTGGCTGGCCCCTCCCACCCCTCCCCTTCCTGGAGTCTCCACGTGGCCCGTTTTGGATGCCAGGTAAGTGCAGGGCCCATGTGGAGGCTTGGGGAGGTTGAAAGACAAGCCTCTTGGAGGCTCTGGAAGCCAAGAAATACGTGTTTCCGGCCTCCCAAGGACCTCCAGAGCCCAGAGGAGGCTGTTTTCACTCTCCCAGAGGCCCAAGGAAAGCCTCCAGAGTCCAGAGAGGGCAAAAAATGCTGCTGTGGCGCAGGAGGCTGACTAGGCCACGCCCACCATGGCCACGCCCACCCAGCAATCAGGCTGAGAACATTTTTGGAGCCCGCCCCTGCTCTTTGGCGTCCTTCCCCCAAGCAAACTCAAAGTGGGGGAATCCAAATTTACTTCACTACTGGGGTACCAATTGACCTACTCCACCGACTTGCTTAACAACTAATACAAACAGGTGAACTTAAAGACCTGATACAAGTAGTTGAGGAAGGAACCTTGACTTGATGAAGGTCATCCTGCAAGCGTTCAATCCATCAATAAGAATAGAGCCGAAAGGGACCTTGGAGGTCTTCTACTCCATCCCCTTGCTCAAGCAGGAGACCCTAAACCATCCCAGACAAGTGGTTGTCCAGACTCTTCTTAAAAACCTCCAGTGATGGAGCCCCCACAACATCTGGTGGCAAGCAGTTCCACTGATTCATTGTTAGGAAGGTTCTCCTCAGTTCCAGGTTTATTTATTTATTATATAGGTTGCTTCTTTCTTTGGTTAGTTTCTACCTGTTGCTTCTTCTGCCTTCTGGTGCTTTGGGAAACCAGTTGACCCCTTCCTCTTTGTGGCAGCCCTTCAAATGCTGGAAGATTGCTGTCATGTTAGGGGCATAGAGCCATGGTGGTGCAGTGAGTAGAGTGCTGTATGTAGTACTTAGCTGCAGCTGCCTGCAATTTGGCAGTTCAAATCCCAAAAGGCTCAAGGTTGACTCAGCCTTCTGTCCTTCCAAGGTGGGTCAAATGAGGACCCAGATTGTTGGGGGCAAGAGGCTGACTCTGTAAACTGCTTAGGGAGGGTTGAAAGCCCTGATAAGCGGTATATAAATCAAATGTTATTGCTAATGCTGTTGCTATTGCTATTGCTATTATTTGTAATGGGTATGAGGTGCTATTCAGCCAGTTCCAACAGGTTCTGGAGAACCGGTAGGAATACTTTTGACTGATTCAAAGAACCGGCAAATACCACCTCTGATTGGCCGATGCTGACAAATACCACCTCTGATTGGCCGATGCTGACAAATACCACCTCTGATTGGTCGACAGCATAGATTTGCCCACTAAGCCGTGCCCACAGAACTGGTAATAAAAATATTTGAATTCCACCCCTGGGTATGACTTATGTTGCAGAATGCTTCTCTCCGAAGTTTTCTGCTGTTCCTTGGTTCCTTTGCATTTCCATCTAGAAACTGCCTGCTTGGTCAATTACATCGTCAAATCTCAGGACCCCAGGACGTTTCAGCATTTCCTTGTCATTTTTGTAGCCCTTTCCTGCCACTCTGTTTAGGTCAGTGGAGCTTGGATATTGTTATCTTTGGATCCAGCCCATCGTTTAAACATTTTAATAGAGATTTTATCTTGTATCTGTTTTTATTGGATGTGGGGCCGTAATATGTGCCTCTTGGTGTATTACTCTGTTTTTATAGAAGCTGTTACCACCCAGCCCTGAATTCCTGGAGCTTCCCTAGGTTGTAAATCTACACCAGGGCTCACCGTCTCAATAAAAGGTTAATGGCAATGCACAACGTGCATAAATAAATACTCGAGGAGACGTAGATTTGAGTGTTTTCTCTCCTTGTTCCGACTCGCCTTGGAAATACATTGACCTGGCGTTACGTTCTGCTGTGGGAAATTTATACCATTTTTGATCTACTGAGATAGAATGGAATGGAACGGAATAGGAATTAGAACAGAACATAAAGGAACAAGGTTAGAACAAAATAGAATGGAATGCAACAGGAACAGAACAGAACAGGACAGGACAGGACAGTGATGGCAAACCTTTTTCAGCTCCCGTGCCGAAAATGCATGCACACGCTTAATGGAATGGAATAAAAATTAGAATAGAATAGAATACGTAGGAAGGGAATAGAAATTAGAACAGAACATAAAGGAACAAGGTTAGAACAAAACAGAATGGAATGCAACAGGAACAGAACAGAACAGAACAGAATAGGACAGTGATGGCGAACCTTTTTTAGCTCCCGTGCCGAAAATGCATGCACATGCTTAATGGAATGGAATCAAAATTAGAATAGAATAGAATACGTAGGAAGGGAATAGAAATTAAAACAGAATCAAAATTAGAATAGAATAGAAATTAGAATAGAATAGAAATTAGAATAGAATAGAAATTAGAATAGAATAGAAATTAGAACAGAAAATAGAATAGAGTAGAACAGAATAGAATAGAATAATGGAGTTGGAAGGGACCTTCCAGGCCTTCTAGTCGAACCCCCTGCTCAGACAGGAAACCCTATAGCCTTTTTACATCAGGGGTGTCAAACTTGATTTCATTGAGGGCTGCATCAGGGGGCCAGGGTGGGCGTGGCCAGCATGACATCACTCGTGTCGGGGGGCATCTATGGTGGCTCATGTGCTCTGCTAGCAAAAACAGGGTCGCGATCTCCATTTTTGGCTGTGACAGCCTCCTGCAACCCTTTGCCAGTGAAAACGGAGTTAGCAAGCTCTGTTGTTGCTGGCAGAGGCACCGTGGGCCAGTTCTACGCACCCCGTGAGCCGGATTCAGCCCCCAGACTTTGAGTTTGACACCCCTGCTTTCGATGAATAAATCCATCCTCATAGACATACGTCCACTTGCAGTGTAATGGACCCTCTAATTCTGATGTGTTGCCCAAATTCATTGCAAAACAAGGAACTGAAATCAAAATTCGGATGGTAAGTTGAGAACTACCTGCAGAGTAGATGGGCTATCGTTGTTTACTAGTCACGTTCAATGTAATATGCTTGTTTGTTGAGATTTGCACTGGTTACCAGTTTCCTTCCAGAGACAACTGAACGGTTCATGGGCTGGTTTCACCCTTTACTGATCTAAATAGCTTAGGATATCTATGTACTTGTAGGATTGCTTTGTCCAGCAGAAAACTGACCACTAAGCGTCTACCAGAGACATGTATGCCCTACTCTAGGTGTAAATGGCTTCAGAGGTGAATTTGACCATCAGGTAGAGAGAAGATTTTTCAGTGACCGTGAACTATCAGTGAAGACAAAGAGACTTCCAAACTGGCTACCAAATTAAAAACAATTGTTATTCATCTGGCTTTCAAAGATATTTATTATTTATTTAGGAAATGTATACACGGCTTCCCATCTAAGGAATGAACTCAAGAAGGCTGGCCACAAGAAAG
The DNA here is from genome assembly GCA_032468015.1 of Mimophis mahfalensis. Classification (NCBI taxonomy): domain Eukaryota; kingdom Metazoa; phylum Chordata; class Lepidosauria; order Squamata; genus Mimophis; species Mimophis mahfalensis. The sequence goes on from JANHFR010004437.1 coordinate 3,925, forward strand.
AGAAATGACACTGTGGAACGACTGTAAACCAAACAGAAAATGAAATTTAAAGAAACCATTGTGTTGTATTTGATATTATTGTTTGGCTTTTGATTATTACTGTTCTGTAACTCTACAGTGGTGTTTGAAATCGACAGAAAATAATAGTCGCAGGATTAGTAATGATAACAGCAGTTGAGTCTTAACTCGGTTGTATTCCGAGTAGCTGCTGAATGTTGAAATCTATGGGACGTCCACCTTAAATCCCATTGATTTTAATTGGTCCGCTTTAATGGCTCAACAAATCTGAACCACAATCAAATGCAAATACATTATCTGCTGTCATTAGCACTGTGGGTGTTTTATGATTATTGCTCCAAGGCAGGGGCTTAAAAATTGTGTTTATGGTTTTGCTCTGGAGTAGCTTCGCAGGCTGAAAACAATGAGGGAAATGAATGTAAGGTAGGTTGGGTAAAGGAATTTCCATAAATTGGAAGAGAGGAGTAATTATTGCTTTCTGTGTTGCAATCATCAAATCATAGGGATGCTTCTAAGCATGGAAGGCCAAGCAGAGGTGGGATGCTGCCGGTTTGCACCAGTTCAAGTGAACCGGTAGTTACGATTCTCTGCAGTTCAGTGAACCGGCAAATCCCACCACTGGCTGGCTCCACCCCCAATCACTATTTGGCCTGTTTTCTGGACCTTTTGTCGGGCCAAAAATGGCCCAAAAATCAGCTTGAAAATGGGCATTTTCAGGCCATTTCGGGCCATTTTTTGGCCTGAGAACAGCCTGAAAAATGGGCCAAAATGGCCCCCAAATGGCCCAAAAAACAGCCCCCCCAAACAGCCTGAAAACACCCCCAAAACAGGCCATAAAATGGGGCCAGCCAGTGGTGGGATTAGCCCCAAGTAGATGAATCCTACCTCTTGCCTTTGAGGTGAGCGACCAGGAGGCGGAGCTGGGTGTGATGAGTGACATCACCCACCCAGTCACATGACCAACTGGCCACGCCTACCGAGCCAGAGAACCGGTTGTTAAGTTATTCCAATCGCACCACTGAGGCTAAGGATATATGTTTCTCTACCTTGTCATTCATCTGATTGAATGCTTCTTGCGGACAAAGGATCTCTGGGGTAGAACCTATGGAAGCTTCCAGAAGAATAATTTGGGGTTCCACCTCAATCTGGGGTTGCTCAAGAATAAATAAAAATGAGATCCTGACAGCTGTGAGGAAATGAGAAATATTTATTCCGAAAAGTAGTGTTTGCCTTCAGGGGCAGCTGCAGAAATATGGGGTGCAGCGATACAGTCATATAGCGGAGCTTATCCTGGGTGTGTCTATGAGCTGATTCTAGGGTGGAGTTATTCTTTTTTTACAGACCTTATCCTTTGATATGTGGATTAGATCTGGTTAACTTATTTGGGGGGTTTGAGGAAGTTTGAGTAAAATATTCTGCCCCCACCCCACCCCCGTTTGCTATTTTTACTCAGTTAACTTAATTTCAGCTTGCCTTGTCGGTTGTCCTGTGGAAATTATTCATTCTCAGACTGTTATTTAACGTTTTAAAGAGGAAGATGGAAACAGTGTAAAGAATAAATTACATTTTGATACAAAACTTCTCGCAAGGCTGACCTGTGCCTTCAATAAAACACTAGAATATTCAGTTCAAATGAGGACCGCTTCATATTTAAATCAGTCATTTTAAGTCTGGGCCTTCATGATTTTATGGGAACTGGGATGCGTTCTGCAGATGGAATACCTCTTGCTTGGAAACAATCACCATGTGTTAAAAAAACACGAAGTATGTAAAGTAAAAATAATAAAGGGCACATCTCTAATTGCTGAGCTTCCGAGTTGCATGGATACCCAAATTGGAAATACAATCCCAGGTTGTTTTTCTTTTTTTTAAAATATGCCTTCGAAGCAAATATAATAAAACGGGCAACTGTCCAGCTGGCTCTTTAGATTAATGCTGTATATTAAAAAAATAAGAGAGGCAGAAAGATAAATGACCATATTGGACAGGATATATACCCCTCGTGTGCCAAGAGTTGCTAATAGTCCTGACTGATGTCATTCGCGTGACAACATCCAGATGTCCTAATTGTGTCACCTGCCACTGCTACAGGTTGTTGAAAATGTGGTCATATCCAAATCAAAGCCATGTCACTTTTCATTCAAAGAGCATATGTCCAAAATCAGAGACTTTAGAGTTTAATTTATTGATTAGCCCATAGGCCATATCAAAGTGCAGAGTTCCAAACACAAATTATTCCTAAAATTCGATAAAATACCATTGAAAATGGAATTGGAATAAAATATAATCTAAAGTGAAACTGGAGTAAAGTACCATTGAAAATGAAATGGGAATAAATATGCATTTTAAAATGAGATTGGAATAAGAGACAATAATTTAATATATAGATAAATAAAAAAATAATATTTTGGTATTCCCTCTATGGAGGGACATGGTGGCTCAGTGACTAAGACGCTGAGCTTGTCGATCAGAAAGGTCGGCAGTTCAGTGGTTCGAATCCTGAGTGCTGCGTAACAGTTGAAGTCCACCAGTCTTAAACTTGCCAAGTTTGAAGACCCTTTGCCTAAGTCAGGGGTCTTCCAACTCAACAGCTTTAAAACGTATGGACTTCAACTCCCAGAATCATGTCAGCTCAGGAATTCTGGGAGTTGAAGGCCACCAGTCTTAAACTTGCCACGTTTGAAGACCCTTGGTTTAGTATATGAGCCAAGTTACCTGTTGCTCACCCTCTTATGCAGGCAACAGTCAAATAGGATGTGAGTTTGAATCATGGCCTGTTAATTGTCCTACTCTCGGAGGCTAGCATGGAAGTAGAAGGGTGGTACTGTGCAACCTCTTCCTGCAAATGCTTCTGTTCACGACCAAATCGGATGACGAACAAAGTATTTTATCTCTGCTTGTGAAGGGGTGTTCGGGTGGCAACCGAACAGCTGCGTGGTGATTTCCCCTTCCACACTATTTTGGGGTTTTTTCATGCATGCTCTGCCAGTGACAACTTCATTGTGTGACGACCAAATTCTTGGAACGGATTAGGGTCATCACCCAAGGTTCCACTGTATCTGGTAAACACAGAAATCCTCGACTTACAACTACAATTATGAGCCCAACATTTCTGTAGCTAAGTGAGACAGACACCTTTCTTGCCATTGTTGTTAAGGGAATTACTGCAGTTGTGAAGTTAGCAACACAGTTTCTAAGTGAATTTGGCTTCCCCATGGACTTTGCTTGTCTGAATGTTGCAAAAGGGGATCACATGACGCTGGGAATGCATCCACCACCATAAGTTGTTAGAGAATTTAATTGATTCTCTTTTGTTTCGTCTTCTTTGAGGTGATGGATCGCTTCCCTTCAGCCAAGCAGGACAAAGTGAATGCCAGAGTCTCTTCAAACAAAAGCCAAACATTTTATTATATACAATAAAGGTTTCTTAATATTTACAAATATACTTGAGGCTCTTTCCTTAAGCCTCAGTGTGATTTTATTTCTCACACTCTCTCACAGCCTCCTATGAGGTTCGGTCCCAGGCCTATAGCTGTGTCTCCTATGAGTACACTGCTCCCCCTCAGATAGGTCTTACAAGGACTGAGGTAAAACTCCGGGGACAGCCTCTTATATAGGGTCTGATGTCAGTTGGTGCTAACATCACAAAATGGAGGGAAAATTCAAACCTCCTCCACTGTCCCTGATTGGTCTGTGTTGTCTCCAGGGCTTTTAGTGTTTGCAACACCCAGCAGGCTCCACTGCTAACATAAGAACATGCCAGTTGCCAAGCCTCTGAATTTCGATCACGTGACCACAGAGATGCTGCCACTGTCATAAGTGTGAAAAACTGTTGTAACCCCCTTTTCTTCAGCACCGTGATAACTTAGTTCACTAAATGTGTAAATACGTATTATTCATTTTCTTTTATTTAATAATGAAAACTTTTATGGCATCGAGAGATTTACTGCAGCGTAATTTCTCGTGGACCAGAGCCCATTCTGTCCATGAAAGCTTTTTGCTATGATAAATCTGTGAGTCCTTAAAACGTCACTAGATGCTTGTGGTTATTTTTTTCCCCTTTCTTTTTTCCTTTCTTTTTTTGCTGTAGCATGATTCCCTCTTTAGAATTAGATTTATTTTTTTTCTCTTCTGCCTGGAAAAGATTTGATTGTGGAGCAGATAAAATGGTAGAATGTAAGTTAGAAACATAAAAATAAGCAGAAAAAACCAGCTAATGGTCCATTAGTCTTCCCTTAGGGGTTTTTTTTTTTTATTGTACAGATAGTCCTCAACCTAGGACCACAATTGACCCCAGGATTTATGTTGCTAAGTGAGAACTTTGTTAAGTGAGTTTTGCCCCATTTTATGACTTTTCTCACCACATTTGCTATGTGAAGCACTGCAGTAGTCCCAACGATGCTTTTTTCAGGAGGCAACTAGACTTTCTGGTTTTTTCTTTGAAGACATTTCGCTTCTCATCCAAGAAGCTTCTTCAGCTCTGACTGGATGGTGGGGAATGGAAGGATTTATACTCCTTGCAGACAGCTGGTCATTTGCACCCTTTTAGAGGGTCGTTGAGGCCACTTGGAGGTTTATCTGTGTCCTCAGGGTCAGCTGAGTGGTGCAAATGGTTCCTGTACCCTGCAATTTTTCCTCTGGTAATTCATTTCTACTTCCACACCATTCCAAGGGTGTTCATTGCAAATTGTATAGCTAAAGGTCCATAGAGATTCTCGGTCGTCCAGGTCATGGTTGCCCCAAAGGTGCTTTTTCAGGAGGCAACTGGACTTCCTGGTTTTTTCTTCGAAGGTGTTTTGCTTCTCCTCACAGATAGACCCCCATGCGCTTCAATGACACTCTAAAAGGATGCAAATGACCAGCTGTCTGCAAGGAATATAAACCTTCCATTCCCCACTATCCCGTCAGACCTGAGGAAGCTCCTTGGGTGAGAAGTGAAATGTCTTCAAAGAAAAAACAAGAAAGTCCAGTTGCCTCCTGAAAGGAGCACCTTTGGGAAAGATAATGTTATAATCCTTTCTTTTCAGTATCATATTCAATATCATTATTATTCACAGGAACGTTGGCTTGGAAAGAGTCAATAAACATATGGCAATAAGTACAACTTGTTTGTGAGTGGCCGTAATAAATTATTTGAGTTAGCTCTGCTTTTAAAGGCCTCTCACTATATAGCTTTGACTCTTGTCCCCCAGAGCCTAGGTTAAAAATCCATAACAATACCTTACTTATGTGATTGTTGGCAAACACTTCTTCAATTACAGTATTGCGATTTGCGAAACAAAAAAAAGATGAGGAATTGCTGAAGTGGACAGATTTTTTTCCACAGACATTATTTATTGTTTGGAAAGTCAAAAAGGCATTTGCAAAGAGATCCCAAGGATTTTGTCCAAACTTGATGAAATACAAACACAAAGGGGTGTAGGTAGTTGGTAAATGCTGAATCAAACAGACAACCATGTATAGATAATATCTGCCTGGTGAGTAAGAGAATGATTGATGGCGGCAGTCATTTGCTTGATGAAAATATTGATCGACTATATGCTGTTGGAAACGGAATATTAATATCTGTAAAGACAGATCTGTGGTGCAAAATGTGGAGCATCCACTAGATGGCAGTAAAGACGAGTGGGGAACTCTGCCCATGTCTTGCAATCTAATAGTTGACTAGATATTTGGTAAATATCAAAGCTTTAACAGATTAACAGAATTGGAAGGGACCTTGTAGGTCATCTAGTCTAACCCCCCACCCAACCAGGAGACCCTACACCATTTCTGGCAAATGGCAGTCAATCTCTTCTTGAAAGCCTCCAGTGATGAACCTCCCACAACTTGCGAAGGCAACTTCTGTTCCATGGGTTGATTGTGGAGCCCAGAGAAGAAGCTTCCATGCTGCTCTGGAGAGCAGAAATGGATAGGAACAGTGTGTTCCCTGGGCTTCAAAAGCCGTGTGCCCATGCGCCTGCACTTATTTTTAGTGAACCAGTGGTGGGATTATTTGAATCCCACCACTGGCCACACTGCTTGATACAAGACATTTGTGCCTGGAGTTCCTCAGATGGCAACAAACAGTATCTCATACAGAACTTTATGTTGGTTTCCCTTCAGTAGGGTGTCATATGTTTCAAAGCACCCAACTTAATTAGGTTATAGATCATGATTTTAATATCGCAGAGGGGTCAAGTAACCAAGATCGATTTTATGGAAATAATGAGATGGGCACGAAAGCATTCAGGCAGGAGTTTGTTTTGTGCAGGTTATAATTCTGCATTTGTTTTCTATGCTTTGGGTTAATTAGCTACCATGTTGAATTCAAAATGCGATAATTAAGCAAATTAAAGCTGCAGCAGTGTTATTAATGAGGCAAAATATGCTAATATGTTTTTGATAAATAGCTTTTTCTTTTGTTCCTCACATAAAGCTGGCAAACATCTTTTATCCCAGGCCAGACAGCTGATCTCAAGTGATTAAGGCAAAAGGTTTAACATTATACACTGCTGAACAAATGCTTTAAAACAGGTATAACCGTCGAAATTAATAATTTGCTTTAAAAAGACAGAAGACAAGAAAGAGAGCTTGATTTGCAGCTAATAGATTAAAAAATTAATCATCAAACAACAACAGCAAAAAGAAAATAATGGCTTGGTTTTGGCTATTTATTTGAAGTAATGCTTTTTAAAAAACAACAACAAAATCTTCAAATGGTTCTAAATTCAGTCGTATAAAGAAGCCAAAGAACTGTAGATCCTATTCTTAGCTCAGGCAAGAAGATTGCACAAATTGATTGTAAACAACAACATAACAAAATCACCAAAACATTGATAGAAATTATTATGTACCAGGACTGAAAAATTGGTGGGAACATAGACTTGAAAAAGCAAGTCATAAATGAGCAGGTAAAAATATTGTGGGATTTTTGAATATGGACTGATAAAATATTGGCTCATAACATACTGGATGTAACCATGGTTGAAAAGAACCGTGTTGATCAGGGGTGTCAAAGTCAAGGCATGGGGATCAGATGGGGTGCTTAGATTTGGCCTGTGGGGCTGCCCTGGAAAGGCGAAGGACTGGCCCGCGGTGCCTCTGCCAGTGAAAATGGAGCTCGGGAGCAGGGTGGGCTTCTACCGGTTCGGCCCAGTTCCGGTGAACCATTTGTTATGTTAGGGTTGATTTGGGTGAACCGGTTTTTCTGGTTTTGAGTTTG
>JANHFR010004444.1:55224-68660 GCA_032468015.1 Mimophis mahfalensis
AAGGGAAGGGAAGGGAAGAAGGAAGGGAGGGAGGGAGGGAGGGAGGGAAATATATGGCCGTCTGCATGTGTTGGGTCAGTAATGATCTGAGGCAGGAGGTCATGAAATCCTGAGCCACTTCTTTACCCAGCCTCCAGAGCATGGAGATTGAAATCCCTGAATGCCATCATTCTGGAAAGTTGATCACCTACAGAATAGGTCTCTTTGGACTTCTCTTCTGCAATCTTAGAATTACAGCTACTGCAGCACCTAAACACAGTCAAAAAGATTTCTGACAAAACAGTTCCTTTTCACAACCAGACAATAGTAATACATGTCAGATCTGCCCGTTCATCTCTGTCAAATAAAAGGGCGGATTGCAAATTGATTCAAGCCAAGGCTCTCAGTGATCTGGCATCTAGGACCTTCTGGGCTGGCAGTGGTGTTCTTTCAATTGACAATATGTGTACATGACATGACGATGCAAATCCCAGCGATAACCTATTTCTGTTCTAGAATTGGGTGCTAGTAAATGATGTCCCATCAGATGTTTCAGGGAACTATCATGACCTTTCAAGAGGGACACCAGAGGAATATTCAGCCCCTGAACAGTCAACATTAATTTACATTGCAATCAGTAAAGAGCTTCATAATGTTCCCATCAGATTCTGTTCTTTTAATTTTTTGTTTTCTTAGGAATGACTTCTGGGTATGCCCATTGGATACCCATCTTATCAATAGTGGATTTATCTTCTTTCTGTTGCTGGGAGAATCATCTGTTTGAAATCTGAAAGCAGTGAATAATGACTTTCGCCAATTAATTCCCCCTTACAGTTAAGGATGGTATTTCTTTGAATCCAAGATCTGAGGAGTTCTGATACATGCACTGTTCAGTATAAACAATATAAGTGTATTTTTCTTGGTGTTGTTTTGTTTAAATACCAGAAGCCAATAGTCAGAGGTAGTGAGGAGGAGGTAAAGGATATTGGAGGGAGGTTGCAAATGCTGTTTGATTTTGCTTGTACTCTTTAATTCTGGTTAAGAAAGGCGGTAGTCTTATGCTGTCTTGTCTGGGAATAAGCCTAGCTAGACTAAGTTGGACTTAGATCTGATTAGGACATAAGGGGATTGCATATAGTAACTTATCACACATTCAACAAAAATAGAAAGTGGATTAAAAGGGGAGAGAGGAACTGTTCCTATTTTAATTGCATGGTGAGTTTATAAAGGTGCTTTTTTCAAGAGGCAGCTGGACTTTCTGGTTTTTCTTTGCAGACGTTTTATTTCTCATCCAAGAAGCTTCTTAGCTCTGACTGGATGGTGGGGAATGAAAGGATTTATACTCCTCGCAGACAGCTGGTCATTTGGATTCTTTTAGTGGGTTATTAAGGTTACCTGGAGGTTTATCTGTGTCCCCAGGGCCACCTGAGTGGTGCAAATTGGTGTGGAGCCTTCTGGGAATTGTTGAAAAGATTGTGTTGTAGGTTGGAGATAGATGATGTCATATCCCTCCCCCTCTGTTCAGAGAGGGCTGTTCAATTTTGACATAAATGGCCGTCTTTCAAACCAGGGATCCTCCCTGTCCAAAATATGGACTTTGTTGTCTTCAAAAGAGTTGCCTCTGTCGTTTAAATTCAGATGGGCTGCTGAATCTAGTCCTGATGTGTTCGTTCTCCTGTGTTTATGTATTTAAAAGACACAGGCCACTCTTTTGAAAACAGCAACAGGTAGCAAATGCTGCCTCTGCAAAGAAGCTGATGAAACAGTGGATCACCTAATTAGCTGCTGCAAGAAGATTGCACAGACTGACTACACAGGACATCATGACAAGGTAGCAACAATGGCGCATTGGAAGATCTACAAGAAATACTATTTGCCTGCAACAAGAACTGGTACAATGACAAAACAAGCAAAGTAATAAAAAAGGAAGAAACTAAAGTTCGCTGGGACCTTAGAAGTCAGGCAGACAAGCATCTATCACATAACACCATAGGCTTAACAACTGTCGATTAGAAAAACAAGAAAGTCTGAATAGTGGACATGGAAATACTGGGACACAGTAGAATGGAAGAAAATGAACTGGAGAAAATCACGAAATGCAAAAACAGACAAATAGAAGCAAATAATAATAGGCACCTGGAGGTAATCTGAAAACTGCCGGAGCACTACTTGAACACTTATCGGCAATGACAAAATCGCAATCGGTCAATTTCAAAAAGCAGCTTTACTTGGAACTATCAGACAACCTCTGCCTCTCCGAGATCCTTGGAAAGAGGTCGATTGTGGATAAAAATTCCAAATCCAGTCTAAATATTTGACTGACTGTGCAACCAACCATAACAATTATAATAGTAGAGACATACATGGGAAGACCTATCGGCTTCAACCTAGTTTTCAACAAATTAAAATGCTATTATAAGTTCCACAGTTTCTGTCGTTTTGCCTTTCAACCTTCCAAGTTTTGAAATACCACAGTCTATAAAACTTGCCTACACTTTTTATTTAGCAGGCAGTTAATTATCTACTAAACATGCACTTTATATTTCATGCAATTATAAATTCACTGCTCTTCACCCTCTGATCTCCTTGTATGAATATGCCGGTGGTAATAAATTAAACTTGCATAGTATGAAATGGGACGTGATGGTTACGGTGGAAAATACCTTAGTGATTCACTATGATGTTCACCTCTGCCGTAGGGGATGCTCAGAACTCTGTCGAATTCCCATGGTGGAGTACAAACTTGACAGCGAAGGCACCCCATGTGAGTATAAAACTCCTTTCAGGAGGAATACCACTTGGCATAGGGTGCCAACCTCCGCTGGGCAGCCTCTCTCTCGTGCCTCTCCAATCTTAGGAACAACTGACAGACTGCATTGCCAGCAGCTTCTTCATCAGGCACAAACTGCTATTCCTCGCAGCACCTCTTTTGACAGAAAGCTTCCAGATGGCGCAAGGTAATATACGCTCTTCCAGCTTATATTTTCTAAATGCCATATCAAGTCAGTCTGGGCTCTGTCTGCTGTATTTTATTTTATTTTCCCCCTGGAAGCAAACAATAGTCAATGCTGGTAATACTCATACTAAAAGGAAGTTGCAGTTTTAATTCTTCCTGGAATATAAAAACTAATAAGCTTCTTTTGACACTCCCCCCACCCCCAAATGACTATCCAATAGAATAGAATAGGTCTTCTTGAGAAATAAAAACGAGGATTAATATTTGTCAGTAAATACATTTGATTCTAAACTGGGCAATTTTGGGTTTCAGAGTTTAGTGAGAATGTCTAGAGTACAGATTTCCTGATGTTTTGCCAGCAACTGTGGTTGCCAATTTTTACAGAGAGGTCTGCTATGCATTTTCTCAATGGAGAGCATATTAGTATTTAATAAGGAAATATTCAGGGTACATGGTAGACTGAATATGATTTTCCTTGCTCAGGACTCATAGTTACTGTAATGCAGTATGAAAATATATTATTATAGAGCAGAAATGGGGTTAAGTGTGCTATTGAATCCAATCAACAAAAGATATATTTTTTGAAGAGCACAATATTAATTATATTACTTTCATAAATTACTAATAAATTTTATTATCCTTATAATTCATTATATAAGATATCATTAATTGTGAAGTAGTTTGACTATTAACAAACATTGATGTGATGAGGGCATGCAGTATATGTCCTGTTTTGAAGTTTCAGTGATTTTCACTGGGACATAAATGAGTTTTCTGGAACATAAATCAATCACTGGAAGTCATAAATGAATAAATGAGGCATAAATGAGTCATGGGGACATAAATCAGGCTGAGTGCCTGATTATTATAACTCTTTATATAGTGGTACCTAGGTACTCGACTGCTTTGAAATTTATCAAATTTGGTACTCTGCAATTTTGACACAGCATTTTTGTCCTAGAACTTCTTGTTTGATTGGTACTCGACTCAAACTTGTCACTGTCAGTTGCCTCATGATTATTATTCCTTGAGGAAAAGAATTGATACTCACCATTTTTGCTACTCATTGCACATCCTGGAACCAATTAACAAGTACCGAGGTCTCATTGTATAGTCAAACCCATGACATAGTTTAGGTTTTAAAACTATTATATATGAATACTTCACAAGCTTAAATGTAAAATTTGTTCATCTGGAATTTTATTAAACTAATAGGATGCCTGGATCACTACGTATCTCACCACATCTTAAATTACTCATTATTTCAGAAGTTCTCCAAGCAACCAATCATCCTCCAGTGATCCAGGACCAAGCGGGAGTAGTCAGTGGAGGCATCAAGTAGGATATGATGGGTACTTGTTATTTTTTATATCTTGATTGGGAAAATTACATAATGAATAATATAAATATACATAACACATACAAACTGCTTGTAGTCTTTATGAAGATAATTTTATAAAGATGAAATACAAATGAAAATGAAAATAGGGTGAAAGGGGGGGGGAGAGAAAAGGGAAAGAAAGAAGTGTAGGCAAAAGGGGAAATAAAAAAATAAAAAAATTGACTTCTGATTCTTTTTAGCACCGTAGAATAAAATAATAACATTTGCTGCCTCAACTTTTTACTTTTATACATTTAAGATGCAATAGCCATTTCTGTAATAACAAACTTATCTAATCAGCAAAACTCTAAGTTTCATTTTTTTCCCCATCTCAAGCACAAAATCCAAGCAGAAACAAAAATGGATATATTCTTTTCTTTGATTAGAGCAGTTAATTTAGCCATCTCTGCATGTTCCATCAGTTTTTCCAGCCGTTCATCCATTGTTGGTTCCTCTAGGAAGGTTTTTGTCCAAGGAGATAATATCCTTGAAGAAATAAATTAGCAGCTTCAGTTTTCACTTTTCTCAATCTCTGAAAATTCAGAATTAATTCCCACTTGTCTCTGTCATACTATCTCAGAAAAAGCAGTTGCCTTTTTAGATATAGTATCTATTTGTGCCCCTGTGTGCTGCAAAGCTCCTTTTTGCCTTTGAATGCGAGCCACTACAAAGCATTGCTACTTAGCTAAAAGAAGGAGAACCATACTAATCCAGTATAAATGAAATGCAGATATCAGCTGTGTTTAATAGAGATTTTAAAAGGAGAGCCATGGTGATGCAGTGGTTAGAATGCAGTATTGCAGACTAACTCTTATCACGTTGCTAGGAGTTCGATTCCTTCGATCCTGACCGGCTCAAGGTTAACTCAGCCTTCCATCCTTCCGAGGTTGGTAAAATAAGAACCCAGATTGTTGCGGGGTGATATGCTGACCCTGTAAACTGCTTAAAGAAAGCTGTAAAGCACTATGAAGTGGGTATACAAGTCTCAAGTGCTGTTGCTATTGCTAAAGGAGAACATTTATAGCTTGGGGTTGACATGAGGAGTCCTTGGTGCTTTCTGAGCTTGGTTGTTTTCTTGCCGATATTTCATTACTCAAACATTATCAGTGCTAGCAGATTACTAGCATTGATGATGATACCTAGTTTGGGTAATGAAACGTCTACAAGAAAACAACCAAGCTCAGAGAGCACGACCCCTCAGAGATTAGAAAATATTCAGTTCTATTCATTTCATTATTAAATGAACAACCTTTCAAATTCAGCAAAAACTGTATTAATCGCCAATAATTTTTTGTTCAGTCATCTTATGAAAATAATATTTAAAATGCTATGCCATGGGAGCAATTCGTGGTTCATAGGGAATGAGTAGTTTTCATAGTGAGTGAGAAAACCCAATGCTTTCTCTTTCCACTTAAAGATGCCAGTCTCCTTTACTACATGACCATCAGGGTCTGCTGGAGAGCGAAGAAGGCAGAGAACATGAAGAATCTTTGGAAGGGTCCAGGCATCCCAACGGTACTAAAAATTGTTTTACAGTCAAATGACTGTTCATTTCTATGAGCTTACGAAGAAAAGGCAGGATATCAATGTAATAAAAAACAAACGGAGCTGTGTGTTGTCATCAGTATTGTGATGGTGACAAATTTGAAACTTTTATAACTCCCCTATTATTATTTTTATATAAATCTGTGTATTTTAAAGTATACTTACTGGCGCTTTGGAGAACAAAAGATGAAAATACAGATGCCCCTTATAAATCTGATGGAATCCTAGGTAAATTGAGTAAATTTACATTCATCTGAAACCAGTCCCAAAATTGGGTGAAACTTGGAAGGGTTTTGATAGCATGACTCAGCACAACTAAATTTATAAAATGTGGGATGATCCATAATCTCTACATAATATTTTGAAACGTGTCATTTCCAGTTCACATGTTCATATAATGTTTCTCATTAAGTTGCAAAGATTTTTATAAACTCCTGGGATTAAATTTAGGGTTACTTAGCTGTGCTGCAAAATTCTGGATGACAAAATTCAGAATTCTGGTGATAGCAAGAAGATACTGAAAATTTTTAACTCTTTCTTGCTATCAAGTGTTCATGCAGAGTTTTGGATTTGTAACTGATAGCCCTGTTTAGAGCAACAGATTTTCAAATTTCACTTGCTTTTTCCTGATCACCTCTATGCTCACTTGATGCTGAGGAGCAGCATAAGGGTGTCAATATGGATTTTGGGATTTTGCTCCATTCCACAATTTATTGGGATGACACTACAAATGTGTATGTGATAACTGTTTCTTCTTATTTAGAACTGTCATAGCTAATAAATCATGAATCTCTCAATTTGATAAGGGCAAGATACAATTCCAAAAATTCCAAGGAGCATCATTGTTTCAAATCAAACCATCTAATGTTAAGATAATAGCATTTCCCCCCTTGTACCTTATGCTTGTGTTATTGGATATTAAAACAAATAATTACTTACGGCAGAAACGAAGTGGCATGCACCATCAACCAAAGTTTTGAGTTCCTATAAAGACCGGGCACTACAGAAAGAAAACAATGGGAAGGATTCACCAAATAAATTTTCTCATGTAAGTTTTTTTTTTTTAACTTGGGAATTCTCAAATAGGAATCTTTTTCACATGTGTCTAAACAAAGCCTGTGTTGCAAAAGTCTAAAGAAAAGTGCAAATGCTTGCAGATTTTGAGGTTACTACTTTGATGAAAGGATGTTTCATCATAATCTTCCAATACAAAATCGTGAAATAGGAAATATAAAGAGTAAATTGTAATTGTAAAAAAAAAGTGCAATGAGCGGTCATGTTAATTTATACTGTATATTTCTATATTCTACAACCTGTTTTGGGATAATTCTAATGTAGTAACTCTGAGAAATTAATTTGGGTATAGAGAAGGTTACCCTGTAGTATCTACCAGGTTTGAATATGAAATAAATGGAAGTCTCTTCTTCTAATAAAAAATAGTAAGCCTCTTTGATACAGAAATAGCTGTAAGTATTTTTTCTGGCAGTGACCTCAAACTATTCAGTGGCCTAGAAACAAGGATGTACTCCTTATCATGTGTCTACATAAGGAGCACATCCTTGTTTCTAGGCCACCGAATAGTTTAAACACTAAGTAAAGTAAGCATCAGTCTCCATTCTGAGCACAACTTTAAACTGCATATTCAGAAACACACACCTTATTTTTGATGGGCATTCTTACATTGCAATATCTTGGAATAAACAAAATAAATGTTTATTTTGATTATCACTGTATATGATTTTATTACTTAAGCAGCATTAGACATAGATCGATGCACCTAAATAGAACTTGTCTGTATCAGTAGTATATTCCTGTAAAATTTTAGTCGTGATGGCAATGAGCTAATAATAATGAAAAAAAATATTTCCAGATGAATTTAATAATCTTGCAGGCATGGCAGAAGGGAAGGGGAACTTTGCATTGGCAGAGGTTACCTGCTTAATGTTGGATTTAGGCCACAGGGACAAAAACAGTTACTATAGTTACAGTTAATGCTTAGTTAATAGCCTCAGAATCGGGAACTTGTAGCCCGCCAGATGTCATTGAACTGCTCCTGGCATTCCTGACTCTAGGCAATGCCAGCTGGCTTCAAATTAGGGTAAAACTAACTCAGTGTCATCTGGAAGAGCCTAGCTTTCCCATAACAGTAAAAGCAATTGGAACATGCAATACCCCTTCTTGAATTCTGAGCTTAGCATTTCAAATTCTGAACATAATTCACTTTGTTCAGTAAAGGAGAATATTTGTAGCTCAGGATTGTAATTGAGGGATCCTTGGTTCTCTCTGAGTTTGGCAGTTTACTTGCAGACATTTCTTTAACCAAACTAGGTAACATCATCAGTGCACAAAGAGGTACAATTTTATAGAATCTTATAGATTGTTTTTGAACATGTGTTAATTGAAGTACTAATAAGGCAGATATGTTGATACATGGGGTGGGGGGGGAAGGATTGCTTCAAATTTATTTGGCATTTCTAACTAGTAACATGTTTCTCATTTTATTGATTAAACTGCAGATAATGGAAATAAAACTATATTTTTCTTTTAAGATTGGAGACAAAAACTGTTCCAGCCATTCTAGCAGTAACACACTATCCAGCAACACATCAAGCAACAGTGATGATAAGCACTTTGGTTCTGAAGACCTAATGGACTCGGACTTGCTTGGATTAACGTATATTAAGGGAGCGTCTACTGACAGTGGAATTGATACTGCTCCTTGTATGCCAGCTCCAATGTTGGCTCCATTGCACATTTCTGGAAGTCGCTCAGGGCTTCATGGACGGACAGATCAATGGGCTGAATCATCCGAAACGCCAGGAGCGGATGATGAGATGAAAGTGTATGCTGTCCACAGTTACGCTTCAGCCATTTCTAGCAGTCATATAGGGGATGGCAGCATGGGAGATCTCAGTGAATTATCTTCACATTCTAGGTGAGTTTTTTCCCCAGCGTTTTTCAGGTAATTAAACTAAAATCGTGAGTAATGTGTACATTTGCTTGTACTTATTTTATACTTTAGTAAGAGTGTTTTAACCTTATATTGTCAGTGTTAGATTTCAGAAATTAAGAAAAAAATGTGTCAGGGTAGTGATTTAAGAGCTGACTAGCTGCTGCAATGATGTAATGATGAGAATGAGTTTTTTTGGCTGTTATCCCTTTAAGAGCCTCTATAATAAGAAGAGGCCCTGTTAGGGTGTTTCTCTTTCTCGCCGTGTGTTCTTCCCTGCTAGAATTTACTGATTGACTTCTGCCTATAGTACATATACTGTATATATTCTTTTGTAGATACAACCACAATTTATTACAAACCTCTGTTTGCTGTTATTGCTCCTGGGTTGTCTCACAAAGCGGTACGCACTCTGACAACTTGTTGTTGTAAAACATGAGTCTGAATTTCTTTTGTATGGTGATGTCTATCTAGTTCAAATTTTTACATATTTTTACATTTAATAAACCTGAATATGTTCCACATTCACAGGCGTTGGGTAAGATTTGGCTTGAGTTACTGTTACTAGGTTGTCTTACAATATGTCAGACCTGACTTTGTTGGGCAATGTAATTTAGATAACACATTTTCTACAGAAATGATAAATTGGGTTCAGTTTTTTCCACGATATCTTTATTGCATTGGTGGGATTCTCCCTCCGCCATGGGAATCTTACTGTCTAGTCATAGGAGACAGGTTTTGCATAAAACACATTCTAGAAACCGATTAATGAAGAGTTATGCCTTATGGCAAGGATTAAATTGGATATCATTCTGTCTCCTAAAGCCTATTATGAAATCAATTTATGATTACACTGCCTCTTTTTACCTGCAAAAAGGTCTTTGAATATTCCATGGAAGGATTGCTATTTTTGTATCAATAATTACTTTTTCTCAGCATTAATGTGAAAGCTTTTAATTTGGATTTTTTAAAGATATGATTAAAGTACTCCTGCATAAATTTATGATTTCAAGTCATTGATCATAAATGTGATATGATTTCCTCTATCTGCAGTCAAATATACACAATTTGTGTAAGTCATGAACTAAAAAACAGGTTCATGTTTTTTTAAACGCCATTATAACCTCAGTCACTAAACGAATAGTTGTAAGTTAACTACCTGTTTTGTGTTTCAATTTTTACAATTTTTTATTATTTTAACTTTTGAGATAGATACATGTCTAACCCAACAGATAACTAAAATACGAAAGTAATATATTTATCCTCCTGCTTACTGAAATAAAAACAACAAGAATTCGGCTTTGGTTGGAATATGAATTCTGCACTACAGAAATAAATTTCATGACATATTGTTGACTTTTAAAGATTTTTTGGAGTGTACTTTGTGTGTGTGTACTGTGTGTGTGTGTGTGTGTGTATCCTTTTAAGATAAATAACAGCCAATGTTTTTCCTGTTTCAGATTTCCTCCAGTAGTTCTACATTAAATATTTTCTTGTGTGCATTTCCTCCCATTTCTAGTGGGTCACATCATTCTGGAAGTCCTTCAACACATGGTCCTAAAAGTACTGGATCATTAGATACCTCCAAAGTGTATATAGTCTCACAAAATAGTGCTCAACCAATCTCTGGATCCATGGCAAAATGTTACCCTCGACAAGGAGCAGTAAACAAATATGTGATTGGCTGGAAAAAGTCAGAAGGTAGCCCCACGCCGGAGGAATCTGAAATTTCTGAATGCCAAGAGTAAGAATCTTTTTATTCATGGGGCGTGGGAGGTGGAGAGAAATTGGAATTTGAGAAGGGAGGAAGTCATGGAAGAGAAAAAGAAAAAAAGAAAAGGCAAATTACATAATGTTGATCCCCTAAGGATTAAAAGTAGATAAGGGTTCTGTACAAGTAGAGCCTCTCACTTCTCCTTTTAGGTACTTTCAGATAAGGTTTCTATTGAACAATTTCTCTAGTTTATACAGGAATTTAGGGGAATCTTAAACTTATAATCTATTACCCTATGTTCTTCCTGTTCATTACATTTATACATACAAACACACACATGCGCATACACACACTGAGGAAAACTTGTGCAACAATATGTTGACAAAATAGGTGCAGTACTGAAAACAATTTATCTGATAGTACTCATATTTCATGGACTTAAAGCTGAATTAGTATTCAGCTTGTATCTGCTTTACTACATTAACAGCTCCATTAATCGTGTCTTTCCTTTCTGTGTGAAATCTTCTGAAAAATTTCTCTCTCAACCATATTTTCTCAGAGCTAATAATTCCCAGCTTCTTCAAGCTCTGGTTATAAGTCTTAGTTACTGGTCCTCTGATATTCTTGCTTGATATTTTCTGAATCTGTTGTAATTTCTCTGAATTCTTCTTAAAGTGTGTTGCCCAGAACCAGATACTTTAAGCGTTTGTGGTGGGCATTCATTGTTTGGAAATGTTACTCCAGCTGAAGCAACCTTGAATTGGATTTATTTTTTTATAGCAGCATCACATTGCTGACTCCTATTGTTTTCAGTTAAGTACTCTTCCAAATTCAAATCAATAAGACAAAAAGAATAGAGGATCCAGAATTGATCCTTGTGGCAGCCCACTTGATGCTTCTTTCAGATGAAATGTAGACCTTTGAAATACTTCAAATTTGAAGTATTTTTTGACAAGTTTTTTTTATTATCTTCAAGCTTCAATCTTGCCTCTTTACCCTCCTCATAGAAAACACTTTTTTATGGCATTGTACCAAAATTAGGTGCTGATCAGCTCTGTCTTTTGTTTCTTGTCCTCTTTACTGAGTGAAGGTGAAAGTATATTGACATGCAAGATAATGTTCAGATTAGAGACCTAATTTGCATAAAATGATGTGATCATACTTGGATTAAAACGGCTTTGGTTATACCTGTGGAATGTAACCACAAATAGTATTGCTCTTATAGTTTCAAAATGCAAAGTTTACTAATGGACTTTCTGTATATTTGTTTCATATTCTGTTGGCAGAATTCTGATCAAAAATACACAAGAGACAACAGTGATTAATATTTAGGAAATATATACCTTTACAGGCAGGGGATGTGTAGGCTGTAGTTTTCCTGTTTGGCAGGTTATTGAGAAATGTATTAAGGTGAGACATATACAGGTACATTTATTGATATATATATATATATGATTGATTAAGTGAATAGTCCTACATTATAGAACATTGTATACAAATACAGAGTTTAATGTTACTTGCTGAATGGGATGAGTGATATGTAATTAAAAAATATGTGTGAGAAAAAAATAGAACCCTTTCAGATTTACAAATGTTTTATTACCTCCTTGGTTTTTTAAAATTTCTATATGGATAAACATATAAAGAATGCTTGTGGTGATATTAGGGGTGAGATGGTTGGGAATATGAATGTATTTTTAGCATGCAGAGAATATGATGTTCCTGGTGAGAACCTGAATTATTTGCTGGGAATGTTAGATTAACTGTATGAAAGAAGGAATATGGAGCTGAAAATGAATCTATTGAAGTTAATGGGAATTGTGTTTGCTGGGAAATATGGGAAAAAAATTGCAAGATAGGGATATATGGGAAACAATTAGATTAAATTGATTAATACTTTGTGTACTGTACTTTGGTTTACTGCAAGATAAGGAAATGATGATGTACAAGTGCTTATAAAAATGTAGTGAATAGTATGCCACTATTAGTAATAGTTTACTCAAACTTGTCAAGACTGAATGAATGAATTAATGAATGAAGTGACCAAAGGAAATAAATACTGCTGTTTATATGGATGTCCTTCTGCCCTTTTTAAAAATAAGTTGTATTGGGAAAAAGCATAAATGTTGAATGTTCAGGAATTTGAATAAGAAGACAAGTCACTTCATATCTTCATATCTTTTTGAAAGATTCGCGTCTTCCTGAAAGAACTGCAAGGTCTTGCTTTTGGAACATATCTCCACATCTTGGCTGTGGGTATAGGGTTAGATATCTTCATCAATAAGACTTTTTATTTGATCTCCTACTTATTTTAAGCCAAAGGCTCTTTGCAAAACTGCCCACTCCTTCATTTGGATTTCTGAGTAGGAATGGATGTTCTCAATCCAGGTGCAGCTCTTCCACTTTCTCTTCTGTTCTGTTTGAACAGAGTATATCCTTTAGCTGCAGTCTTGAAGCCCCAGGACTCCACTGTGTCTTATTAAAAACAAATATTTGCTGTTAGAGTTTAGGCTCATCTTGTTTATTTCCTCCACTCTGAACATAGACAACGAAAGGCAGAGATTTTATGAGCTTTTGCTTTTTCAGATTTGTCTTCTGGGGATTTCAGAGACCTATTTCACAAACACTTATCATTTTCTACAGTGCAAAACTCTTTGTCTGAGGTCCTTATGTTTTTCTTCGTTCTTAGCTTCCAACGGCCATGCAAGATGTCGACTGTCTTGCTCTAACAGTCCATGATACAGATATGTCAGAGCATGATTCAAGAAACCTAATGGCTTCTATTGATATTTGCATACCCCATTTTTAGCATGAAGTACTCTTCTTGGAAAGCTCGTTGTATTTATGATCACTGTACAGAGCAAAGAAAGGAGAGGCCAATAAGAACACAATAACTTCCATCTTGTTTTTA
>JANHFR010004444.1:73841-84287 GCA_032468015.1 Mimophis mahfalensis
GCCCCCACAATCTGGGTCCTCATTTTACCTACCTCGGAAGGATGGAAGGCTGAGTCAACCTTGAGCCTAGTGGGAGTTGAACCGGCACTAATTGCAGGCAGTTGGTACTACTTTAGGAGGCATTAACTCCCTACACCACCATGGCTATCACCTAGGATATGAAAATTAGATGATTTTCTTCAGTCAGTTGAAAATGTACAGCGGAAGGAAATGAAAATATTTGACAGGAAGTAGTGGGTTGGATGATAAATACATCGCATTCATTATATGAGCTGTCATATTTAGTTTTACCAAGGGCATTGAAAATCTCTGACAAATTCAGGTGCAGATAACAATTGCCTGGTCAACCAGCTCAGAAACATCTGTGTACTAAGTATAATTGCATAAACTGGCAATGAAGCACAGGTGAACACATCTGATTACAAGTGAACTCTGGTGCAGATTCTGAGACTAATAAAGCCTTTTTTTTCTGTACTCACTCTGGCCAATGAAGAATAAAGCGAGACTATTCATATAACTTGAAAACTATACTTATATTGCATCTTCATCCTATACTTTGAGAAAAACAAGTAGCTGTTTGAATTCGACCAAATACTCACCCCAACTCTTAATGGGCCCATGTGTAGCAGTTGTCCCGATGCGCATATATTTCAATGTTTTTCTATTCTTTTCTAACATTATCTTAAAGCCCACTTTTTTATCTTATCTTAAAGCCCACTTTTCTTTTTCATATAGATGAACTGTGGTTCTCAGATGGATCTTTATCTGACAAATCAAGATTCAATGATCCTGGCTTAATGCCTCTTCCAGATACAGCAACAGGATTAGACTGGTGTCATTTAGTTGATGCTGCACAAGCATTTGAAGGTAATGTGCAATCAATGTACCTGTTGTTAAATTATTACAAATTAAGATACAACCCTCCTGTTATTACCAGAAACAGAGGCATTCAAAAGCATTTGATAATTTGCCAATTTCATGCATGCTGTCCTAACAAATCAGTTTTCTGTTTCTAAATCTGTAATTCCCAGTTGATAAGTGGTTTGTATAGGTTTCATGGTCTATCATAGGGGTGTCAAACTCAATTTCATTGAGGGCTGCATCAGGGTTGTGTTTGACCTTGGGGCCCCGGATGGCCATGGCCAGGGTTGGCGTGGCCAGCTTGACATCACTCATATTGGCACCTGTGGTGGCCCAAGCACTCTGTCAGAAAAAATGGGTTCCTGAGTTTCATTTTCAGCTGTGATGGCCTCCTACAACCTTCTGCCAGTGAAAACCTCCCAAACTCCATTTTCACTGGCAGAGGTACCACGGGCCAGTCCTTCGCTGTTTCCAGGGCAGCCCCGCGGGCCAGATCTAAGCACCACATAGGCCGGATCCACCACTCAAGGATCTGCCTTGAGTTTGACACCCCTAGTGTATCAGATTGCTGTTAGGTGCAGTGGACTTAAGACAAAATATACAGCTACAAGACTAAAAAATACCTTTCATGAAAAGCTAATATTGATAATTTTTTCTTCATATTTACATGGCCACCCATCTCATAGTCAAGTGACTCTGGGTGGCACACAACAGAGTTAAAAACAATATCTTCAAATTGTTTCTGAATGTAAAGACTTTTCTAAAGTCGTTTTTCTAAGCATAGTTTCCGTTATGTCACAATAAAGCTAATAAACAGGTAGCAGAACAGAAATGATGATAGGTTGTTGCATAATCTCAACAGTTACATAAAGGGTCTTCAAACATGACAGCTGTAACTTCAACTCCCAGAATTCCTGAGCTAACATGACTGGAGAGGAATTCTGGGAGTTGAAGTCCACAAGTCTTAAAGCTGTCAAGTTTGAAGACCTCCGAGTTACATGAATGCAGTTTGGGTGCTTGGCAAGCCATATAACAGTCACCAGAATTCTGTGGTTATGTGATCACCATTTGTGAGCTTCACATCCAGCTTCTGACAGAAATAATGGAGAACCTGGAGGTAAAATTAAGTCAGGATCGCACGACTGACTCACTTAACAAACTGCAGGTGATTTGCTTAAAGAATGGACATTTTCAATCTGGCGTGGTGAGGTGATCTTTCACTTAGCCACATCACTTAGTGACAAAGTTGCTGGCAATTATTAAGTGAGGACTATCTGTAGTTTTCTGACTTTTGGTTTTATACACACATACATTCATACATGCAAATCCTCTTAATATAGTCCCTTTAAATCTTCTAAAATGTTCGTCTTTTGGTTACAAAGACCTTAGTCAGAAAGATGTATTACATTATATTGAAAGACAAGCAATCTAAAACGTGTTAGTTGGAAAGGGTGCGACCAGGGTCTTTTAACTAGGAAATGTCAAGACTCTTGATATTTTGCTACTGTAGAATAAAACAGAATAAAATCCTACTTTTTCTTTTAATGTATCATTTATTAAACTTTGTAAGGTGACTAAAATATAAAAATGCTTAAAACACCTTCTTCCCTAAAAAAAAAAAAATTAAAAAAATAAAGCATAGGCATACTACAAAGAGGTTGTTTTTATCTTGCCCCTGATCCCGTCTCAGTATCTTACGTTGTGTCTTGAAATGTCGGCAGCTTCATCCAGGACAGCATCTGTACTCTTCCAGATGCCTGCAGTAGTTTGAATGAATTGTCTTGACTGAACATGGTGGATTAAATTCACAGTTGTATGAATAGAAGGATGTTTGTGCCATGGGTTTCTTGCTGGCATTTCATGGTAAGATAATGCACCCTCTAAAGAGCCCCTGAAATTTGCAAATTCCTGAGTAGCTCATGCTATGGTTATAAATAGATTCAGTATGTATACTGGATACACACACACACACACACACACACACACACACACACACGTTTATCTTTCATTGTCATTTAAGATGAAAAAGAAGGAGACGAGGCTTCAGATTTGGATTAAAGCATTTGCTTTTGCCTAAATTCCAATAGATCTTATGTAAAATAGAAAATGAAAAGCTGCATGTCCTAGTGAACTTCATGAGCTTAATGAGACCTTGAAATTTGATTTCTCCTTTCTGTTTAGACATTCTAACCAGAGTAGCACATTCATTTTCAATTTAGACATTAAACAGGCAGTGATTTTATAAGCAAAGAAAATACATCTATGATACTGTAATTTACTTTTAAGAAGCAAGTATATTGTTGATGATACGTTTTTCTGGTTGCTTAAGTTTAGACAGATATAAGTCATGTAGCTGTTATCTATTAAGACTATTATAATATAAAAAAACGAAGAGAATTTATCATACAATAAAAGTTAAAAAATTCTGGTTTATATTCAGTTCCTGGGATGCTAGGTGGAAATCGCTACAACCATCACACAAATCATCTCTCTTTATTGGTGGATTATATTCATATAACTCTTTTCCAAAGTAGCTTCAAACAGTACCCCTTCTATTCACAACACACAGCCCCATTTCTTCCGTTTTAGCCTTTTCTTTTTTGTGCCTTTCATAGCAGTTGTTTTACTGTATTAAAATTAATCTTCTAAAAACGTAACTTATGTAATTACAGCTCACAGTAATAATTATTCAGCTAGTGATACCTTCAACATATTGGTCATTACATTGGATATTTGCTCATTCGGCCTAAATCTATAGCAATTTCTCCAAAATTAAGGCTAAATATATATAAAGAAATATATATATATATAAAGAAAATGGAAGCATTTTCTGTGAAGAATGAATCCACCAAAAGTGAATGCTTGTATCTTGCTATAAAGAGAAAGATACAAAGTTACCAAAGTATCCAATTGCTTTGTGCACTGTTTTTTCTATCAGTTCTCAACATGCACTAATAAACTATAGATAGAAGGATTAAAATAACGTACTTAAATATATTTACTAGAATTAGAAGCATTAAAATAAGCACGAGAAAAGAATATGCTTTATGTTTCTGGATTTCATTATTTCAGGACATAGATGGGCAAGGCATTTTCTCTTTTGTCACTCTTTTTCAGAGAGGATAAGTTCACTTTTGAATGTACTTGTGTTTTATTACAGATTTGGCTTTTAAAACAAAAAAAAGAAAGAAAACTGAATGCTGCTTGTTTTAAAAGTTCAGCTATACTTATAATTCAACGCTAGACTAAGTCACAAACCTATTTAGTAAACTTTACTGCTCTTTCTCTAATATTGCCTAACTAATAAATATATCTGAAAAAAGAGAAGTGTTACTGTTTTTGTTCCACGTTTGATTTCATATATTTTGCAATTACTTTGCTTGAACTACCAGAATTGTCAGCCTCCAGATCTATTGATGAGACACGACAATGCTTGATTGATGATGAAAAATATTGAATTAAGGGTTGTTGTTTTTTTAAGAAATCCCACAGTAAAGTTTACACACCGTAACCCTGTAAATTCCACAAGATTGAGTTGTTTCACGTAAGGATAGCAAGTGCCATAATCCAAAGCTAGTTCAGTGGACTCTGTTTGTTCATAGGAAAATTCTAAATCTTATTTCAGATTATGACTCTGACGAAGAACTTGGGCCAATCTGTCATCACACTTCGTTTCTAGGTGATGAGCTGGGTAGACTGTTGGATATTGTTATTTTTTTAAAAAAAGTTTATGCTTTTATATGTTTGCACGGTTGCATGATTATATACAAGGTTTGCGTCTTTGCAAGAAGAGAGGAAGGCATGCTGTGGTCAGGGCCAAGACCTAGACGCATAAGGAATTCAGTCTACAAACAAATCCTCTTTGCTTCTACCGAATACAAACGTTGCATGGAAAAAGCTCAGAGTTCTGTTCTTTCTTGTTCTATAACAAATGTGTGCGTGCGCTCTACTTTTTTTTTCTTTTAGTACTGGGTATAATTTTGGCTGCCACACTGCATGCCTTTCAGTGGGGAAGCTTATTTCCCAAAGAGTAAAGCATGTATTTTGTCTTTGGAAAGGAAGTAATTTAAAAATCATTGGTGTAAGCAGCTTTCTTTTTATGACTAAAATTGATCTGCCTGTGATGAGATAGTAATGAAAATTTTAGCTCACTGGAGTTCAAGTATGTAGGTAATTAGTTCTTTTATTCAAGTAAAATAGTAGATTGGATTTCATATTTTTAAATGAAATTCAAAGCTTTTTTTTTTCTTATGAAATATCTGCTTTGCCTTTCAAGTATTTTTGGTTTTAGAATTTCTGTGAGTTTTGGGAAAATGAGATGGATAGTAAAAACGCCACTTATAGCAACTCTCAAGCTGTAATGAGCATGCTTTGGTATTTGTCCAGAAATCCAAGGGATGGGGAATGAGGATTTAAAGAAACCGTTGCAAGCATTTTCTTTTTTCTTTTGGCTATATCTGGATTCAGATAACAACAATTCTTGATCAGTTTTGTATTCTGAAAGTATTGCTAGGTTACCTTTTTTAGTTATTTGCTTCTGCATTTGCCTTTCTAGATCAAAGGGTGGCATCTTTTTGTACCCTGAATGACATGCAGCATATGCAGGCTTTGGAGAATAACCAAGCCTTGGGCTCAAGTCCAACAAATGGAAAAGACTTCATTGATGCTAATGGGTATGTAAAGTATGTGCAAAGAAGGCTACTTCCCGCATGATTCTATGACTTAAGATTTTTGGGGAATGTCCAGATCCAGTAGCAGGCAGTTCATCTGGATGCCACTTGCAACAGACCATCTCCATAGTAGACGGAGTAAGGCACCGTGTATGGAATTCCCTTCCCAACAGAATACAAGGAATTCCTTCCATATTGGCCTTTAAGAACACGCCTTTCTCAAATGACTGCTGACAATGTTGAGTTATGCACTGCAAGTCTGAATTTGTAAGGTTTTAAATAGTAGTTTAATAATGATTTAATTTGCGGTGGGTCTGTTGTTTTAATAATAGGTCTATTTTTTTCTGCTCAGATCCTTTGATAGTGGGTGGTCTAGAACTCATATAAATAGCTCATTTCACCTTTGTTATTTTTCTTTTAATGCTGATAATCCATTTAGGGAGAAAGGTTGAGAACAGAAGTGGGAGTCATGATCTGCATTTCTCTGGCGTTAAGAAAGTAAAACCAAGTATATGCTGCAGGTAGCTTCTGCAGTTTAGATATATTCAATTGCTTGTTTGAAGTCTATGAGCTATAAGGAGTCCAGGTACTTTTCTTTCTTGACAAGGCCAGGAGCCATATGGATGTCATCAAAACTTATTTGCTTAGACTTGTTACTGCACAGGAAACCATTTGAAGCAGCATCACAATGTCACTTGAAACTTTCAGGTTTTCTAATTCTTCTCCTTCACTGCCATAGTCAGTGTGAGGCATGTACACAGTATAACAATGTCTTAGTCACTGCCCATATATTTCCACTCACTTGTCCTTGTTTTAACTGTACTTGCTTTTCCCAATTTGACAGGTTCCTTCCTATTCCCTTTCTTTTTCTCCACTCCATCACTTATTTTCTTGCATTTGTTCACATAATTTCACTTATGTGAAATTAAGATTGCAGTAAGCAGTCTTAGTAGAGCCTGACATTCAAGTGTCAGTTTTAGAAGCCTTGTTTCTTAGAAGCTTCCACACTGCCACATTTTAGTGCCTGGGAAATTGGGAGGGAGGATTTTAGAGAGAGGTGGAAGTTTAGACATAACAACATTTCTTCTTCTGAGTCAAGACTGTGCCATCCTGCACCTGGGATAGGAGTGGTTGAAGGAATGTCTCCAATTGGGATGACTGGTGATTGGACCATGTCATGGACTGATAGGTGCAGGGGATGGGTTTTTGATTTTCAGCTACGAAGGGAAAACAGAACTTTCAGATTCTGGTTTTCTCAGATGTGCCAACATGACTTCTCTAAACAAATTCTTACTTGGGCGAACTTTGTCTCTGAGTGCTGAATGTATATGGGGAAGTTTCTTTGGAATGCTGATATTAACCTGAATCTGACATCAAGTTTTTATTGGATTAGATTTTAGGGAGTTCAGTTTTGTTGCTTTATTACTTCTCTTTGTTTTGCATTGTGATCCTCAAAATTGAGTTGGGCAGCTATGACTGTCTCTCTGTCTCTCTGTCTCTCTGTCTCTTTCTGCCTTTTCAAGGAGGGAATCCAGCAATGCTGGTCTTGCTTACATTAATCTTGGTGAGCAGTGTATGTACAGTACCTGCAGCTTCTTGAAACCATCCTCTTTCCTTGCAACTTCCATCACTATAATTTCAGCTACTTATTTACATACTTCTGTATTTACTTGATTTGTATGCCACCCATTCCCAAAGGAGCCTAACAATTTCAAAGGCAAATTACCTTGCGGGGAGGGACATCACCCTTCCTTTTGGAAAATACAGAAATGTATTAGGAGTAAGAAAAATCATACTGATAGTCTCTCCCCTTTATAGTTGTACCTCCGTTGTGGGATTTTGTCCTCCATAATAAATTTATTTACATTGTTATTCATAAAGCTTCTGAATATATTTGCTCTTTCTTGCATTTGTTCTAATACACTTTCTTCTTTGGACACAACTGTACAGTTTTCTTAGCAATATAGAGGTGATTTGCCTTTGATATGATTTTTGTTTTGCTTCCTAATCTACCCTATATCCCTAGTATTTCTTGTGGTCTCCCATCCAATTATTAACTAGGTTTAAGACACAAGATCAGCCAAGATTTACTAGGCGTTACTATCTAGCTGGGTCTATTAATCCATACTTCACTATGTCATTAAGACTAATTGTTTTGAATTTCCAGTAACAGAAAGTCTTTAATTAATGACCAGACAAGGCTGTGGCAGATCTTGGTGGTGTTTTTTTTAATTATTTAATGCTTTTTTAATGGCTGCTCACTCTATGTGGCTTACAAAATCCAGAAATAAAAATATAAAATGGCACAAGCAACTGGACCAAAACAGCCCTAACAATGTATTTATTTAGCGAATAGCACTTGTTAGCTAGGGATCACCATGGTGGCTGGCTGCCTCTGCAAAAGGAAATTTTTCAGGTGGTGTTATCTTTATCCCCAGGACGCCTGAATGCTGGTAGGCAATTGGGGGAGGCTCTTCCTTGCCCCTCTGTGGTTTATTCAGTCATGGGAGTTGAACCGCCAATCTGCTGGCCTCAGCAGTGAGCAAGCCCAGTGTCTTATCTTGTGAGCCACTGCAGCCCCTAGCAATAACAGGAAACCACAACAGCACCCTTACAAACAGAATAAACCCTGGCCTAAGACCTGAGCCAAGCTTTAAGGGATTTCCCAGAACCCTGGGAGAATGGGGTTCTGGGACATGGCTTTCATTGCATTTAAACCCAAAGAATGTATCTCAGCAACTTTTCTTCTGAGGTTGGGTCTTTTCCTTTACATGTTTTTGAATTAGACTCAGTGCTTTTATGTGGTTTTCAAAATTATAATATACTGTACATTGCTCGGTTGTTATGTATATTTTGTATGGAAATGTTTTACTATGAAATTTGCATGATAATTTGAACTAACCCTCAAGTACATTTTGATTTTTTAGGGAGGATAGTCCTACTACTTTGACTGGAAAAGTAAACCAGCTTGAAGTGATCCTTCGACAATTGCAAACTGATCTTCGAAAGGTAAAAAAAAATGTCTTCATTAATATCACATAATTTGAATAAAGATACTGTAGGATTTCTGTCTAGGATCTGCACAGTAGTGTACTTATTACATGAAAGCTACACTCACGTGGTACTGGCTGCTCTGCCATCGGAAGCAACGTGGAGTCAGTATACTGCAAATAGGGTAATTAGCAGGGGTGAAATGAATTAAAAGAAAAAATCTGTGTGATGTGACCTCAAACCACATCAGGCCATTGAGCAAACCACATTTTGCCCTTAAAATTATGGGAAATCTGCACATGACTTCTGCTTTCTAATTTAATTGTTTCCTGAGTGTTCAGATGTATTTATTGTAATCTTTTCTTTTTCTTGAAAAAGTATTTTTTTTGAAAGATAAGTTTGTATTCTGAGACATAAATTCAAGTAGTATATTGCCATAGAGTCTCTAGTGAATCACATTGCTGTATTGTCCTAGACAGATCAGTGCCTGCCTTCATAGAAGGCAACTGTATTTAAATAACCATTTTTGAACCAGGAATTAGCCCTGGGAGGATGGGCGGGGTGGTGTATTTTCATTGGTGGCCCCATGGCTTCCATGGAGCAAAAGCCATTTCCATATCCTGATTACAAACTTAACTAGTAGGCTATCACAAAAGCAATTTGAATAGGAACCATCCTACTTTATCTAATTTATTTTACTAGTGTTCAAGTACATAAAAAGAATGTGTCAATTTAATTATTCAATACTTTCAATTTAGATTGTTTTTGATGACCCAGATTGTTGGGGGCAATATGCTTACTCTGGAAATTGCTTAGAGAGTGCTGTAAGGCACTATGAAGTTGTATAAGTGCTATTGCTATCGTAATCTAAATGTGGTACGTTGACTGCATATTTCAGAATAACAACAGTAAGCAACAAATGCTGTATCCACCTCGGTGAGGTATGAAAGTGTAGATGTACTGTTTTTCCAATTACATATGATAGTGAGTGAGATTACATACAAATTTTACAGTCCATGGCTTTTGAACTTTTGGTATCTTATGTAAGATTAATTAATTAACACACAAATATCTTCTCAAACACTGCAAGGAATAATTGCATGACGTCAGCTAAAGATCTTATGGTATTGTGTAACTACAAAGCTTGATGTCTCGAATTAAAATTTTCATAAATATAAAGCTCACGCGGCATCTGACTGCAGTAGATCTGATTAGTTAAACTCATATCTTGTACAGTAGAACCTCGGCTTGCAAACACAATCTGTTCTAGGATTGCATTTGCAACCCAGATTGGTTGCGCCCTGAAGTGACATGTCTGCATATGCACAGATGGCAAAAATGGCATGGAAAGGAAGCTTTCCATGCCATTTTTGGGTCGGAAGCCGAGTTTTGGGTCGGAAGCCGAACCAAAACTCGGCTGGATTTTCGGGTCGGAACCCGAATTGTTTGTGAATTGAGGTGTTCGCAAGCTGAGATTCCACTGTACAGTTTATAAAAAGGAGTGGTTGGGAGTGATTTGGGAAGGTGGTTGTGGCATGAATTGTTAGTTAAAATTGACCCTTTAGAGAAATGTCCTCCTGTGTCTTTTTTTTTTTAAAGGAGAAATGCAGAGAATTAGAGGGAGATTAACTGGCATATCCACCACTTATCCTTTCTACCACTTTTACTCTGACAAACTCAATATAGGAATAAAGGGTCCTTTTGCTCTGAAAAAGATGTATCCATTCCTCTTTCACTCTGTTCCAAGTTGCAATTCTTCCAGATGCTTAGCATTTCATCTATTTTTATTTTATTTATTTATTTATTTATTATTAATTATATTTATATAATATATTTATATTTATATATTCCCGAAGGACTCAGGGCGGTTTACAGGGCTTTAAAAGACATACAATATAAAAATTAAAAAAGAATTAAATCAAGA
>JANHFR010004446.1:29196-44916 GCA_032468015.1 Mimophis mahfalensis
TATTTGAATGAAAGGAGAATAAAAGGCTAATAAATAAATAAATAAATGAATGAATGAATGAATGAATGAATGAATGAATGAATGAATGATGTTATTCTGTAAGTTATCTGGATAATTCCACACTAGAGATAGCTGTCTTCTGTATTTTCAACTGCTGTTCCCTGGTAGTTGACTAAAATCTCCATATTTTGGACTCATATTTAGATAACAGCATGTTATCCAGATAGCTAAAATAGTATCTTAAATAAGATACATTTTTAAAAAAATTATAAAAGTACTTTTTAGTTCCAGATTTAGTTTGGATTAATTCACAAACCATTGGATTAATCTGTTTTGTATTATTTTATTTATTGAACAGGACAGCTTTCTTAAGTGTTTTATATTTAAAGCTAAATACTAGTTATAAAACAGGTAAATAGATTAATGGATCTATTTTTGATCCATTTTTAAAATAGATTTTGAAAATGAATCTTACGTGCTATATACTTAAGTGATAACTAATTTTGAAGTCTTCTGTTCTTGCACAAAACAATGCTATACTTTGGAAATATAATAATAGCTATGTACTTTCGTAGGCAATACTTCTGGATCAAAATTGTCATTTTAAAACCAAAATGTATACCCAGAACAGCATCCAACCAGATCCATTAGATGACGATGATGAAGAGTGTGAGAGTGATGAATAATATTTAAAAGCTGGTATTGGTAATTCAATGATTCATCTCATCAAAAGGTTTTAATTGTACTGCTCTTTTAATTGTGAACTTGTAAAACAAAATGATACCAAAGGTATAGTTATTTATTGCCCTAGATCAACATTACCCATTGCCTTATGGGGGAAAAAATTAGAAGATTCTGTTGTTAAAATTTGGCGTTTAACATTATGCATTTTGTAAATGTATACATCTCCATCTAGATCCAATATTAATTCAAAAGTTTCACTTATTATACATTTTCATTTAATTCATTGCAGCAATGAGTGCCTGAAACTAGCAATTATAAATGATCAGATTGCCTATTTAAAGATATTTATATAATACTTTGCACTTTTCAAATTAAATTTACTTCGAACTATTCTTACACTTAACCTAATTGAGAATGATGTAGAGTGAACAAAACTTTATATGGCTAACAGAGAATCAGTTTCTCTGTAAACTATGTGGCATTGGGGAAAGAGAAGTTTGATATACAGTATTTAATAGGTTCATCTTAATTTTGCATTGCCAATAACATTCCACTGAACGTTGTTTTTTAATTATCATCTAACTTGCCCAAATCTGGTGTCTTATCCTCATATAAACATTGTCTACTGCATTATCTAATTACGTAAACTTCCGATAGCGTTGCAATAGCTTCAAATGACCACTCATCACATTCAAAATTGTACAGAAAGAAAAACTATGATTCCTGCTTATGTAAGTTTGAAGTAGTGTGTGTATGAGGTTGAGACAAGCCCAGATCCAGAGTTGAAATGTGATAATTCAGAACAGATTTGTTATTTCCGTGGGATGGAGAGTCAAGCCTTGATCTGGAGCTTCAACATGCTGCAAACAATAATGATGCAGGTCCGGCATGCATTTCAGGAAGCCTTTTTTCATTTACATGAAAGGAATTGTTTCCATGTTCCTGGACTGCAGGACCCAATTATAGCTTTGGGAAGTCTAAAGAAGTACATTTTGTTATATCACATACTCTATGAGCTCTGCTTCATTGTCAATCTTTTAACATTTTCTTCATGCCAAGTACCTGTACCTGACCTACTCAATTTCCAACCTCTCCATATAAAAAGAAAAATATTTACAGGAAGTACTTTGGTTTATATTTCCTACCTATTCAAAATTCAATTTGGATGACTCTTTTCAAGGAAGCTACTGATGCTACAGATTTGAACATGTCACAAAACAACATCCAGTACTGGGTCATTTTTTAAAAACAGAAATTAGATTTTCAAGGAACATAGCCCCAAAATCTTTATACCAATTTTGGTAGTTTGGCATGCTTCATCTCTTAATGAAGCATTTAGTGTGTCTGCTGTTTCCCCATTTAATGAAGAAATAAGAATGATAATTAATCCAGTTTTCCCCATGTTAGTCTAGAGGTTTTTTTTTTTACTCCAAATCTTGCTTCAGATTCAAAGATCAAAATGGAATGGCTGTAGCAGATCAACTGTTTCTGAAGTTGAGATGAATCCTCATGCTGCATTGTTAATCTCTATATACTCCTGGATAAATCTGTTCTAATATGTGCCTATTTAAACTAGAAACAAAACTATCAGCACTTCAACTCCCATATGAGACTTACTTTGTAAAAATGCTGCTATGGCATTTAAAAAGGAAGACCAGGCAGATATATTCACTAGCAGACTTGTACTAGAGTAAGTAAAGTATCTGGCAGATGCTTCATGTTAAGTTTTATTTTTCTAGTTTGCTTTGTTTTTGCAAATTACAAAATTATAGGACACACCCGCCTTTTAATGTTGTCAGACTTTTAGGTGTCTGCACAAAATGAATTTCATACCAGGTCTATTCACAGACTTTGTTTGTAAGTAAGCTCTGGACATCAGCAGATGGAAATGGATTAACACCTTTTCTTGAATGAGAGTCTACAACATATTGTGCTTTTGAAGAATATGCAAAGAAGGATTAGATTTCAAGACTGAGTAGCTTGACAAATGGGAGGCAGATAACATTCTGGTTCTTAATACATAATAGTCTATACTACAACCTATCAACTCGTGTAACAGTGTTCTCTCAGTGTTGAAATGAGCCCATGGGTTATGGCCTTGTGAAAATAAAAAAACCAACAAATATTAAGACCATAACATTTATGTAGTGTGGTACACATAACATCCTGTTTGTAAACTTGATCTCTGTGCCTTTTCTAATGTATCAGCAGATGGTTTGTATTTAAAACAGACACTTTCTATAGTTTTGTAAAACATGTGTTTATGTGTCATTTCCATGTATAAAACATATATTTTGGTCAAGTTTTGGAAATGCTTTAGATGAATTGTTATTGTTCTGTTATACAGAAAATAAGAATGGAATGTTATTTTGTGAAAGAAATAAAAGGCAACAATGTGGTATTTCAGTACTGTTAATGTGCCAATTAGTCTAGAAAGGTAAGACACCAAGTCTCTATCTCCTTTCTCCACTGCTATGTCAACTCCCAAAATGACTGTGCTGAATTTCAGACAAAATGCTTTAAATTCAGAGTTGTTGCCCCTATGAACTATGGTGCAAAGACAACATACATCTTTTAAAATTGTTCTATACATAGAATAGTAAACAGCTGCCCTCATATAAGGATTCAAAAATCTTATCTTAGATGACAATTAAATTCCCCAATCTCTCACCGATTTGCAGAATTCTTCCTCTAAATTCAAATGTTGGGCGGATAAAGAGATGTTCTCTATCTACAACAGACCCCCTAAATTATGGGTAGGAACTCTAAACAAGAAAAGCTCACTGTGAAAGATAGGAGAGGGTCTTCCTTCACAGGTGCCCTTCTTATGACAGCACAATAAACAATAAGCAGGGCTGGAGATTTCTGGATCAGAACATCATGAGACAGATTTGAATTACTCTGTTTTCTTCCTCTTGTGATAAACATTGCCACTGGATAATAAACCAAGAGGCTGAGGTGTGATTGCAATTATTCTAATCCATTTTACTTTTGGCACATGGCTGTAAGAATCAAATCAAATCAACAAATTGTACCACATTTATTTTAGTGCTACATTTATTAGAGGGAAGAGTATTTACCTTAATCTGTATTTGGCTTCAAAGCAGCATATTATTTTAAAAGTTACCTTGCATATCTAAATGTATTGTGCTGAAATTACTAATTCCTCTACAAAATTATTTTTTATTTATATTTATCTACTTAGTGGTATTCTGATTTTTCTTGTACATTTTTCAGAACAGATAGATTTTCCTCCCTTTTTCATTTTTTAAAAATATATTCCCCCCCACTCTAATAGGTATGTTAGGTAACATATTTTCCGATAACAGCTTCTTTGTGAAAAGTCATACAGATAATCTTAGAGAATGCAAGCATTCAGAACTGCTTCTTTGAGATTTTGATGATATTGAATATAATCCCTAGTAGTATATTTGGGCTTAGATTGCTATAACCTCAAGGAGTTGCATCACAAAGTATGTTTTAACAACTGTTATTAGAAGTTTAATACAAAAATGATTATGAAAACAAACATTTAATCTTCCCAAGAAAATGTTTTAATCTGTGATTTTAAGTTCCTCAGATTTATCAAGAATTTCTCAATCAAAGAATAAGTACTTCACAATCTTAAATGTAGCGGAAAGTATTGCACATGTAGAGAAGCTCCTTAGAAAATGTGTTATTAGAAAGGAGGTCAAGTACATATTTTATGTAAGTGGGAAATCTCAATCTCTATCCTATCTAGCCTTTTACCAATGTGGAACCTTTACCAACGTAGTTCCCGATTAAAGACAAAGCTAGCCAACTCTGATGAAAATTGAAATCAAAAACATTGGGCAGGAATCAGGATGGGAAAGCCTCCATAAAAGATTCCATTGTGGGGGATTCGTAACTCTACCTAGGCCTATGAAAGAATGACAGATTCATTTTTAAGCAGCATTACAGGCACACAGCCTTTTATCTTTCATCCACAACCCTTCCACCAAAGTTTTACTGAATACAGAAATGCTGGAAAAGTTGGAAGTGGTTGTTTTAGAAAAGAGCATAGCATGGAATAAACAAATAAATAAACACCTTTAGTTATGTGCCAAATATTTAAACATTTAACAGCTTATAACAAAGAAACAGTATTTATTTAAAAACTTTTATTAAAGCTTGTTTTCATGATAAAATCTTCTGACAATCATCTCAGGCAGATTTCCATAAATATATGCTAGTGTCAAGTAATAACATACCACCACATCAAGATACTCTTGCATCTAGTGGTATTTATTATTTTCAGCTGTGTATAGTAAAGCAGAGAAGCAAAAGATATAAAAGGAATGTATCAATACTTCTTAAAAACAGCATTTATTATAATTCTATGCTTTATGTTTTCCTTGATGCTACCATACTATTATTTTGCTGCCATTCTCACGCAACGGTTAGAATATTGCACTATATTTACCTTACATTATACAATCATCATAGTGGAGTATTGACACCCAACTTTCCATGCCTCTTTCATAAACAGGTAACTATTATAGGATGTTAGCTTAGTAATCCTAGTATCTGTAGTATTTCTGTCATTGTATTCTTATTTGCAAGTTAATATCTGGACAGAAACTAAAGAGATGTCCCAGTTTATCCAAACTTTTGTTATGCTGATGATGTTTAAAAGATAATATTTCTTAAATATAGTGTTGATTGAATATTATTGTTCATTTGGGAAAATACTTAAAAATTGTTTTATCTTTTTAAAAATATGGATTATGTTAATTTGGCAACTGTTCAGTTGAACCATTTACTTTTTTATTGTAATGGCAAGTTGTAAAGTTAAAAACGTTAGGATGTTGTTCACTGCCATTATAACAGCAAAAAACTTCTATGCAGTAGCGTAAGTGGTTGCTTGTTAGTCAAGTAGGAGTAATGCAGAACACTATCTTTTTATTTAGTTTTACAAAGATATTTTATAACACAGTGCCAAAAATGATAATTAAGCACATAAAAACAAAACATTAAGAAATATGGGTGTGAAACCCCAAGATAACTCTAACTAACATCATCTCAGATCAGTTGATATTTTTTCCCCAGGAATGAGACCAAAGTTTATTTTAGTGTTGCTGGAATCAGGATTCAATGGGTGGTTGAGGGCTACAGGGAGAACCTTAAGTTATTGATATATATTTGTCAACAGAACCATCATAAATCAAATTAGTGTTAATTTTTAAAATCCTTTTACATATCAATTCTTAATATTTAGATTCTTTCCTAAAATAAAACTGGTAAGTTACAATTAAATTTTCTCATGGGCGCTTAACATTATTACATCATAGAAGAGTATGTTTTATGAAGCTTCCATCTAGTTACAAGAACAAAGAAAAACCTGTGGCACATTCTCAATACATTGCTATAAAATATTGGTATAGCATGTGTATAGGGAAAAAGGAATGTGTATGAATGTTTTTGAGCAGAGAAAATAGAACCTGATGTTTCAATGATATGTGCTTTAAAGGTCTTTCCTGCTAAGGATTCTAATAAATTCATAGAAAGAAAGAGTAAAATGTCAAATTGCCTTTTCAAAAAAACAATTAGACTTCTCTGTGAAAGAAAATCTGAGAAATCAGACATTGGAATACTAATGTTACCAAATAACAGAAAATGAAGGCATGTTATCTATAACGCATCATTGGCAAAAAACAAAAAAACACACCAAAAACTCTGAAAGTCCAATCCCCTTTCCAAAATATACTGAATAAGCAAATGGCAAGGTATAAGAAAAATTTTCAAAACTGGCCCCTCAGCAGCAGCTACGGTAGTTTTAATTTGAGCACAAAATAAAAATGCGAAATTTTATATAACGAAAGGAACAAAAAAAACGAGAGCAGAAACTGTGCAAAGCATTTCAAAGGCAATTCAGGAAGTGTGTTGGTGTGAGCAAAGGGATCTTTCTTGAAACAGAGAGGCAGTTGTGCCCTTCAGAAGACAACATTTCCATTGGGATTGCTATATGTGAACATGTCTGTGGAGATGACTGGAGAAAGCCCTCAAAAGAGGTATTAGGTCTTATGGAGGAAGTGGCTGCTTCACTCCTTCCCACAAAGCATCTGTCTGAATGGTTTTCTTTTCTTTTCTTTTTTTTTTTGCAATTTACCCTGATATATTTTAGAAATACATTTTAGAAAAAAGTTCAAATAAATTAAAAATCATCTAGTATAAAGTCCCAAAATGTTATTTAAACGTAACATGGTTCAAACAAAATAAAACCATATTGTACCTGGAAATAAAAGTTGTTTCCTTACATGGGTTTTGAAAATAATGGAGAAGCAGCTTGTATATATTATCTCAGTGTTTAATTACAATTTTGAAATCTGATGTAGTTTGATTAAGTGCAAAGTATTTCCCAGTTTATCATTTGCAAGACTAACTGTGCAATATCAGTCTACAGATGCATTCTGGGATTCAAGTCTCTCTTCTTCTTTGAGTAGGGTTTCAAGTACAGGTGCCATTACTAAAGCAGCCTCATCTTCATTATCTGTTTCTTCCACTAAGTTGTTGTCTTCTTCATCTTTATCCTCTTTTCTAGATCCAAGTTCTAAAGCAGAATTTTCTAAAGCTTCTATATCCTCAATGCCCGCTTTATAATGGATCATAAGAAGTGTCAAGGCTTGCAATCTTTCACCTGATTTAGCCAGCGCAGCAGCCAATAGCCTTTTTTTCCTTGAATCCGTTGCTTCTTTCTTTTCTCTAATTAAGGAATTGTTGCTCTCCAGTTCCTGGTCTATTTCATATTGAAGTTTTTCTAACATAATCTCTAATTTCTGGATTCTTTCTTCTGTAGGTAAACTTCTATAAAGGTCTCGGCCAATTTCTTTCAC
Source organism: Mimophis mahfalensis (assembly GCA_032468015.1). Taxonomy (NCBI): domain Eukaryota; kingdom Metazoa; phylum Chordata; class Lepidosauria; order Squamata; genus Mimophis; species Mimophis mahfalensis. The sequence goes on from JANHFR010004446.1 coordinate 36,735, forward strand.
TGCAATGAAAACACTATCATCAAGTCCTCCTTCCTTTCTTGCTAATTTAATCCCCGGAGTGGTTACTTGCTTGGAAGGACTACTAGGGCCACCAGTATCTGTATCACTGCCTTCATTATCAGATGGATGTGGCGTCTGCTTTGGCGAAGGTTCTACCACTTCAGGTCCTTGCTCATTAATACGAACTTTAGGAACTTGACGGAGGTTTAAGAACCGGCTGCTTGTATTAAGGAGGTGTCTTGTTAGGCCTGTTGCTTTATTTGCAGTTTTCAATTCTGAATCTACACGAGGTCCTGGTGTGGACTGGGAATCTTGGTTTTCAAATTTAAAAGGGTGTAAAACTCGTTCAAGACGTCTTGTGGCTCCTAAACAGAAGGGAGCATCAGTCAGACACTTTTCTTGACATTTTTTGTGGCAAACGTATGCACAAACCACACACTGTGAGGCTGCTTTTGTCCAAACTTTCTTTTTGCAGTAGTCACACCAAGTTGGATTTTGAAATTGAGTATCTTGGAAATTATGCTTATTTTCAGTATAAGTAATTTGTCCAAAGTAAGGATCCTCTTTTGAAAGAACAGGGGCTACTGCTTCTTCTGAAATATTTTCTTTCTCTTTTTCCAACAGAAAACTTGAGTCTTCGGGTTCACCCTCTTTTAAATATTTAAAGTGTACCGTGACATCACCATAACAAAACTTTTCATTGAAACCTTTGTGTGAGATCAAACTGCGCAATGCGGTTCTAGTTACTGCAGCTTTAGGTGCAGGAGGATTTAATTGAAATAGCCTAATGAATTCCATGGAGGATGTAGCTATACAATCTAAAGCCACGTCTTCAAGTTTTACACTTTCGTATCCCAAACAAACCAGCCCACCTACTTTGAAAGGGTCTCTACACCAAACACCAATATTTAGGTAAATGTGTTCTTTTCCTACTTCAAATATGTAGGAAGAGGCTTTTGTCCTTGCCCATTTACCTGCTCGATTACGGTAAGGAATTTCTGGTGATTCCCATGAATTATGGTTTTCTACTGCCTTAGCATTCAGTAAACAATGTGAAGACTCCGATATGTCCTTATGTAGTTCTGGTTTGCTTGTAATAGTTTTATTGATAAGTGCTTTAAGATTCTGTTGAGGTTCTGTACCTTCTTTTAAAGTTTCTGATTTATTTGTAGTTGCTTTAAAACTCTGTGAACTTTCTGAAGACTCCTTAGCAAATGGTTTGGATCCTGCAGATTCTTCTCCTAAATCAATAATTCTGATTACCTTTTCTGAACCCTTGTCACCATTATTGGCAGGAAGAGGCTGTTTGTCCAATTTCTCAGAAGATAAGTCGCCAGTTTCTAATTTATTTTGAACTTCACTAGAAACTGCTGGCACTTTAATCTGTGGTCTGGGTGGGACAGGTGGTTTGGTTACATTTAACTGTGGCTGTTTGTTTGTCTGTTGACTTATATCCAAGTTCTCAGGAGTTTTGGGTATTGATGGTTTGGATGTCTCTTTGAAGATCCTTGCAGGTCCCTGATAACTTCCTAGATGCAACTTGCGATTTAATACTGGAGATAGTGTTCCAGGTGGTTTACCAGTAAGTGAAACTGGTATGTGCTTGGGACTGCTTGAAGAGTCATCTTTGAATTCATTTGACTTTAGTGCATTTGCCAAATCTTCAAATTCTATATCTAATTCTTTATTATCTATTTCATTCAGCAAATATTCATCTGAATATGTTGTCTCTTCCAACTGAGAAAGATTATCTTGGGCTAATGAAGACTGCTGACTATAGCCAACCGGTCTCTCATAATATATGGTGACTCTTTCACCTGCCTGTTTGATAAGTTTTAACACTTGTGTTGTTGCTGTAATCCTGACTCCTATTAAAAAAAAGAGAGGAAAACAATAATGATTAATCTTTGCTGCAGCAACTGATAAAATACCTAAACTGAGAATGCTACCCAGTCAAAGAGAAGCCAAGCAGCCACTTTCCCTTCCACACACAAATTTGGACTGTCTTATGAATTAAATTCCTTATCAATGTAATGTAAATAGGAAGTAAAGCAATTAGCATTTGCATTTTAACAACAAACAAATCCTATTTACACTAGATATGAGTTCTAGTTACCACAGGCACAAAGCCAAATGAGTAACTGGGCCAGTCACTCATACTCAGCCTTAGTAAGGAGGCAATGGCAAGCTGTTTCCAAAATGTTGCCAAGAAAACTGAAGGAATTTTGTCTAGGCAGCTGCCAGGAGTTCTGACTGGAAAACACAAAGCAAACCAATGAGCTGATGGAGGGATAAATAATAACAATAATCATCATCATATTCCCAAGGTTACAACAGGTGTAATGTCCTAAGAAAGGAAGAAGCAGGGAGATCTCCCCTCCAACCCCAGAACTCACACACTGACTCTGGGACAGTGATAAAAGGTGATAAAAAGAAAAGGACCAGACTAAAAACGCAACACATACATAAAATGTATCCCTCTTTAAGAAAACACAAAACAACACTGTTCAACAGATAGCAAAGGTTTAGAGAATTAAAACTTCACATTTGCTATTCTTTACACAAACATCACATATAGCGAACTCTTCTGTGCCAAGAACAATCTTACATAAAGAGTTACCTAGGCACTCAATTGTTTGTATCTCTTCTACTGAATAAAAATCATTTCCTCAACAGCTGCCAAAGTTGAATTCAAATAGTGATGTGAGGTTTTCTGAAATATTTATGTATTTTCTGTTCTCCAAACATAATGCCCCTTCAATGTTGAGAAAAATGTATCTAAAAGCATAACAAGTATTTTTATTCTAAAAACTACACTAAAATATAATCATGGCATTCCTTGGAAAATGAATTACGGCACTGTTTTGGTAGGGCACTGTTGTCCTCCATATAACAAATCTTGGTGTGACTGATAAAGGATGGATGAACCTTTTTTTAATACATTTCCCATAACGTCACTTAATTTTTATCCCTTCTGAGCACTTCCCCAGTTACATGCAGCTTGGCAGATCTTTTAAAGCTTAGCCATGTAGTTTCACTGCATACCTCCAATAGATAATAGCCTGTCGCCCCTCTGAAGGTCAGCAGCAGCAGCAGCCGAGTTTGGTGTAACAGTTTCAATAACAACGTGACCTGTTTCTCCTTCCTTAGCTTGTATTTGACGCAGAGTGAGTCCAATATTTGGCACACTTCCTTTTATGAGTTCTGCCTGTAGGGGAAAAAGTGAAAAATAATTTTCACTGTTAATATCAGGGTCTATAATTTACAGAACTAAATGTTGTTCGGTTAGGATCTTGTGCAAAATTGTATTTGAGAAAGATAAAGGTACATACCATATAATTACAATGTTTAAAGGAGAAATAGGTTTATAAAACACAGTACATTTCACAGGTCAATACTAGTTATTTCAAACAGAATATTTATTATACATTATATCATTATCATTATCCAAATAGTACTTAAAATGATATTTTCTACACATATTTGTTCCAAAATTGTTTGAAGAATCTCTGTAATTTATGGCATACTCCAACTTAGCAAGAAGCTGTGTAATTTATGACATCAACTAAACTAATTCATAATAAAATAAACCAGAATTAAGAAAATTCTATAATCTTTATATTGTCTATTCCAACTATCCAAAATTATTCCTCTGATATGAAAGCATACATTTTTAATATGTCAGTATGCTTTATAAATGCCCCCTCACTCAAGGAAGCATTAACAATCGCCTCATGTAACCTCCTGGGAGGCCGAAACCAACCAGGAGGGACACGGGTCCAATAAACATGTGCAGCACTGAGCTTCCCAACAATCCTGTCAGAGGCCGCAAAGGCGCGACTCGATCCAGGGCCCCAGTGGCAGCCCTATCCCAGGCATCCACCAGGGCCCCGGCAGAACCGTGTGCCAGAACCTCGGGAATAGTCCCAAGCTCTGTCTGGAACCTTTCAGGGTCCATCAGGTGCCTGGGGCGGAACCACCTCGTCGGATAATTTTGTGTTATATTATTTATTAGCTGTTTATTCACACCACTATTACATATTTTCCTTTAAGCTCCACAGGAATAAAGCACATCAATTCTCTTTCTTTTCTGTATTAATATATGCTCTACCACCTCTTACATGCCAAGTTCCAATTTTCTACGTACCATGATTGATACCAGATGGCCCTGGGAAAATATATTACTGCTGCCCATCATGGTTTGGGGGAAAACTGAGGATTTCAAACAATGCTTTTTAGCAGGCTAGCTTATCGATCATAGATGCATCCAAGTCACAGATATTATTTTGCTATTAACAATAAATATATTGGTGCTCTATTCTGTAACATTATGGCCTGTGCGCCAAAAGTATAACTAAAACCCAGTTCGATCTCAGACATACTCACACTAGTCTATGCAAGCAAGAAACTCTACTTTGGAAACAACCTGGTGAACCTGCAAACTGTTGGCCATGTTTCAGTAATTATAAGAAACATACAATATAAAGATAGTTTTAGAATTCTCAAATCTTTGGAAATATTCTCCTCTTGCTGCTCTTCTGAAATTTTAATTATGCAATGAAACATTAATTCAGCCTTGCACTTTGAATCCAACTTAATGGAACCATCATTAAATTCTTGCCATTTGAATCAAATTCCAGAAATCCTGATTATCATGTTGTTCACATTTCTAGCAGAGATTTCAATTGCTCTCACTTAATGAAAATGCCATCACTTTCCTTCATATATCATTTGTATTTTTTCCTGTGACTGTCCTACCTAAAACCAAGTTTCATTAGAAAAGAGAGTTCTTACAGAGACAACGGATATATCTTCATGACATACCACTCTCTTAATGATAACTACTTGCTGAGACAAGCTGTGTTTTGCTTGGATGGAACATTTCAAGCTTAAGATTGAACTATTGTCTTTCAGAATATGTCTATTCTACAAAGGGACATCTAAGAGAGGCTTAATAATTTCTATTTATTTATACATATTATCGGGCATTCTCTGTTGGGGCACCCGCCCTTTGGAACCAGCTGCCGGTGGGGCTCCGGATGGCTCCCGACCTTCTCACTTTCCGCAAGGAGCTAAAGACGTGGTTATTCGAACAGGCCGGCCTGGACTGATGGGGTTTTAATTGTTATTCATATGTTTATTCATTGGGGCTTGCTTAATTTAATTCATTTTTAATTTTTGTAATTCTTGTTTTAATTGCCCTGTACACTGCCCTGAGTCCTTCGGGAAAAGGGCGGTATATAAATTTTAAAAATAAATAAATAAAATATAATTCTGAAACAATGAATTATGTTAATTTTAAACAAATCACAGCAGTTGATTCAAGTCAACAGTGAATAGAAAGTTATGTTAAAATAAATGTAGAATATAGATTACTAACCTTACTAATAGCAGCTAAAATAAACATTAACAAAAATCAGAAGTGCTATCAACTGATACTGTAAAATATGGGGGTCAGTATTGCTTATAAAATCATCTCTTATGATTAGCAATTCACTTGTCAACTATAAAAGATTTTAAAGTTTTTAAAATTGTCTTGAAAGCAAACATGTATTCTATACAAGTGATCTAAAATTCAATGCTGGAATCCCAGTCAATGATTATCTAGACAGCAGAGCTGGAAAAATATTTTCTCTTGAGAATTTCTAGAATCTTTTCAGTTGGAAAACAGATGTTCAATATTAATGTTATATATTTGTTTAACATTTTAAAAACAGTTATGTAAAATCCCAGTGTCAGAATTAGATTTAAATTTTAACAAATGGTCCTGATTTTCTCCTATTTCAGCATATTTGTAATAACGAACATCTGAACTGCCCTGAGCCCCTCCTTGAGGGAGATGGGTGATCTAGAAACATGAAATATAAATAAATAAAAATGCAGAAATAATCAGTTTCTGTGGCTAGCAAGGAAGCCTATCAGCAATTAGCACAAATTGCCCTGGTATTCCAAGTAAGCTGCAATTACCAAACCAGAAAAGATACAAACTGAAAAAGCAATTTAAGAGGCTTTGTGTATTAGGTCGGGGTTTTTTAAAAGACCATAAGCTTTATACAAAATTCTGCAGCTTTTTCATCAAGGAGAACAATTTAGCCCGTGTGATTCCTGCTGAATATGTCTTATTCTGACTTTTAATCTTTGCTAATTGTAGCTGGGATGCTATCTCAGACCTAGAAGATTTTTACAATTTTCACCCTTTTTATATAGACTGACAATAAAAATCCTCTAATTTGGCATTTGAGCACAGAAAATTCTGAAAACTAAACTGACTGATTTCTCAGATAGTAGGTATTAATTAAATATAGCCATTAAAGAAACAAATTGTTTGTTTAAATTTAGTTTATTTTATAACATTGTTCAAAGAACTTATTTCATTATGAGGAATGAGGAATATTTAAAAATGTAATTAAACACAACTAGATCATCGTTATTCAGATTTCAAGTAGCTGAAATAGGGGTGGGCATTGACAGGAGGCAGAGTTTTCTTCTGGTTCATCTCCTTCCTCTAAGGACGGTCCTAATTGGTATGGATATGGAGTGAGAGGTCTAATTCATGACCCCTCCTTTGCGGGGTGCCCCAGGGCTTGTTGTTCTCTCAGTGAGAACATCTGTCACCATTGGGCAAGGTATTACCAATATGGTGATGCTACCCAACTATATATCTTGGGTGCCAGGCCAAGGGAGTGATGCCGTACTTGTTTATCTTTGCGTATGTAAAATGGACAAAAGGAAGATCCCTTCAGATGACAGCACTACAAGTTCAAAAAAAGAAGAGGCTTGTTATTACACTAGAATAAAACTTAGATGGAATGGAATAACATGTTAACAACATGACATTTTCATCACAAGCCGTGATTGGACTGCAATTGTCATAGGTGGGAATTATTTCTCTTCCATCTACCATCAGTGTTTCCTTAACAGTATGGCTATTTGGGGAACTAAGTTCATGCACAGTAAAGATATATACAGTGGTCCCTCGACTTACGAATTTAATCCGTTCTGAATGCACATTCGTAGGTCGAAAACGTTCATAGGTCGAAAAGCAGTTTCTCATAGAAAAATGCCATGGGAGAAGCAGTTTTTTTAAAAAAAATACAGTATTCAGAAAAATTTGTAAGTTGAGGAAACCGCATCTAAAATTCGTAAGTCGGGGAAACTGCATCTAAAACCACCAACGGTTTTCCGTTCGGATGTTGAAAAATTTGTAAGCGTGCGGCCACTTTTTCCGTTCGTACATCGAAAACTTCGGATGTCGAGTAGTTCGTAAGTCAAGGGACCACTGTATATATACCTTGCTACGAAGGGGAATTACTAAAACAATTTTCATTGTAGGTGATGTAAAAGCAAAGCTGTGTTTTTAAAACTGTATCCATTTATCACACTACATCTATTTGTACCACAAGAAGGTCAGCTATTATTCCTCAATCTTTGCGGGGATTCTGTTCCAGGTAAAAAGTTGTAATTAACAAGGCCATAAGAAAATTTATTTTATACATGAGCAAAACTCCATTTACCATTTACTTAGACAAGTCTAATCTATTCCCACTGGGGATACACAAAAGCACAGATAATGAGGCTTTCAATAACAAAGCCTGTACTACAACAATTCAGTGAAATGATATCTATAAGGAAGCACGAAGTATTTCTTTTGTGATACCCTTGAACAATATATGATAGAACAGAGAGACAGACAAAGGCGGATCTATGATGTAGAGGATACGTATTTGGGAAGTTTGTATGCTGATTGGCATTTACTGGGACAATCTCTCTCCAAACACACGTTATCTAATGAACTCTGAATACATCTAGAATCCTAGGAGCTCATTCAAGATGGTAAGAAGCAACTTATTTAGCTAGGCCAAGGGTCGGCAAACCGCGGCTCGCGAGCCGCATGCGGCTCTTTGACCCCTCTCCTGTGGCTCCCTGCGTCTCGCCGGGCCCTTTGCAAGAAGCAGAGATGATGCAGCTGCTGCTGCTGCAGGGCGGCGGGGCCAGAGGCTGCTTGGGCGGGTGCGGCCCGCCAGCCTCAGAGCCCCTGAGTTGCTGCTGCTGCTGAGCAGCGGCGGGGCGGGGTGGGTGCAGGTGACTTTCCTGGGGCTTCCTCCGGCCTCCCGGGGTGCACAGCTGATTGTCGGGTTGCCTCTGGCAGCCTGGGGCTTCCTCCAGCACTACCCGCAATCAG
>JANHFR010004446.1:67573-84408 GCA_032468015.1 Mimophis mahfalensis
TTAATACAATTTTAACTTTTGTATTTGGTTTTATTTTAATTGCCCTGTACACCGCCCTGAGTCCCTCGGGAGAAGGGCAGTATATAAATTTAATAAATAAAATAAATAAATAAATAAATAAAAATATTGGCTACAACAGATCTCCCTCCCTTACTGAAGAGAGTTGGCAACTGGCAAATGACTTGAATGTGTTTTTCTACAGTAGATTTGAGAGGAGATTGCTGTCAATTATCTCTACCCTCTCCATCTCAGATGCACCAACAATAGCTAAATCTCCTGTTTCCATCCCTCTGGGTCCCTCACCTCTGATGATCCTAGAAAAAGATGAGGAAGGTCTATTACATAGACAAAAAATTGGGAAAACACCAGGCCCAGATGGAACAACTCCTTGCTTGAAAGTCTGTGCTGATCAAATGCCCCCCCTATTCTGTTCTGTTCTGTTCTGTTCTGTTCTGTTCTGTTCTATTCTATTCTTAGAATTCTAATTAGAGAAGACAGAATTAGTGTACATGTATGTTAACCTTAGATCATAATCTGTGCATGAAGAGAAAGTTAGAATTTACTAGAACTGAAAGTTGTAGTTCAGAAAAAAAGTTCTCACTTTTGAAACACATAAGCAAGAGAGAAACAAAATGTTCACTGTAAATCCTGTCTGTAATGCTTAACTGGAAACAAACGTTTCCATTTCCAACTAAGCTTTGCAAAGATGATTGCTATGTGTTTTATTTATAGTTTGAAGATGGAGTGGGGGATGGAATGCTGTTGTGTCTCTTTCAGTCATAGAAATATAGGGTTGGAAAGGACTTGGAAGTCTAGTCCAACTCCCCCACCCAAGGCAGGAATCATCATGTCATCCTGGACAAATGGTTATGGTCAAATGGTTGTCTGCTCTGTTCTTGAAAACTTTCAATGATAGTACACCCACAACTTCAGTAGGCAAGCTGTTCCACTTCTTAACAGTTTTCACTCTTAGGAAATTCCTAATTTCTAAGATGACTCTCCTTCTGATGATCTTACAGACCCTTAAACATATCCTGTGACATATATTTATTTATTTAAATTTGTTGGCTGCCCAACTCCAATGGATTCTAGGAAGTATATGAAACTAAAAAGCAGGAAAACAGTAGAAAACATAAAATCAGTATGCCTAGTTTAATGAAAAGAAAGGTAAAGGGCAACATGATAGCAGTGTTCCAATATTTCAAGGGCTGCCAGGGTCAAACTATTCTCCAAAGTACCTGAAGGCAGGACAAGAAGCAATGGATGGAAACTAATCAAGGAGAGAAGCAACCTAGAACCAAAGGAGGAATTTCCTGACAGATCAATTAATCGGTGAAACAGCTTACCTTCAGAAGTTGCGGGTCCTCCATCATTGGAGGTTTTTAAGAAAAGATTGAACAACCGATCTTTTGGCAATAAACAGTGACAAACATTAATCCCATGCCTCATTTTCAGGGATTTAAAGGATTTCTGAAAACCTGGAAGAGGGTTATATAAAACCCCGTGTATGTGTGTGCATTTCTTTTCATTGTCTGGTGTTATTTTTTGAAAAAAGTCTCAACTCAATAATAATTCAAAAATCCATTATCACTGGGGCCATTATTACTTATATTCTAATCATTTAACGATCACTGTGTTTGCAAAGCAGCCTGCTGTCTAGGCAAACATGATTAAATAGCCAAAATAGAGTTTGTGTATTATTACACACATTATTTTGTTAGGTTACATAGGCCATGCTTTAAAATGCTTGTTAGTACCAATAACTGATTTCAACAAGGAAGATTGAGTGACATTGCTTAATACATAGTCTATGTATTCCACTTTGAAAAAAATTAAAAAGTGCAAAAAACAAACCAAGGAGCTTGCTGTTTGTTTATTCATGAAAATATTTTTCCCAATTAAAAATACAAAGACATGATGGATATGAATAAAAGGTAAAGGAAGCTCTACTGATTGGTCACTTGCAACAGATGATCAAAGTGTTCTAGATTTATTATTAAATATGGTAATAGCAACAAAAGGATTCATTGCCTTCTAAATTAGTCTGTTAGAATCTTTAATAGTATCATTCTATAGAGAGATGTCTTCCTGCTTTTCATCCCATAGAAAAGCCGAAAGTTGTTTAAAATAAAATGATAATATGCTTCAATCATACTCTTTTTTTTGTTTTAGCAAGTGGCACTAGCGAGTATCCAACCTTGTGCATCTGTTAAGGTACACTCTTTTATTTCAAACACAGCTCCACAGTGTGTTTTATTTCTGAAGCTGGTTGTGACAGAGCTTCTTTTCCGTAATTACTTCATGGGAGCGAATCCAATGGTGCTGACAGGTGCAGCTGTTATTGTATGGCATACCTGGATGCAATTGCCCTCATGGAACATTGGCACCAAAATTGACCTTCAGGGATATGAATAGATCCATTCAGTCAGATAATTCTGCAAGGAGAGGGCGGGAAGGAGGGAGATTAGATAATCTTTAGCATGCTATTGTTCTCTCTGCTTTTAATAGGATATACTTGGCTACTAGCAACTTTAATTCTACACAGCATTGTTACATTGTGAACTGGACTAAAAATAAATGACAAATTACTCTTATTCCTCAGTATATGTGATCAGAAAGGTAGCATGTTGAGTAAAGTTGTTTTGAACTTAGCTGAACAAACTATCATGATTGTTATCGCAGGCACTATTTCATTACCTATCTACATTTGTTTTTGTTTCAGAGTTGCCGCAATTAACATTCACAATCATTTACATGAATTATGTTTGTACATTGCCCGGCAGTACAACTGATATGTGTACTACAGAAGGAATCCATGTTTTTCTCTCCATTAATATATAAATAGGAGTTAATGAGAGAGGGGAACATTCTCTTAATCAGCTGAGATGTTAATTTATAGCTTATTGGCTTTAAACATAGGTGTTGAGATACTGTGCCATGTAAAAATAATGTACTTTAGTAGGGAACACAGCAGAATAAGTGCATCATGGTGTTCATCTATTATTCAGTTTATAAATAAACACACCCCTCTGTTGTTCTCTAGAGAGTTTGAGAAAGCCTGATGATTAAAGGCAAAGGAAGAGAGATCTGCAGATAAACATGCTTAATAAAAGGCTGGGACTAATGGGGAAGGATATGAAAGAGCAGGGACAAAAAATACATTAAGAACTGGTGCCTAAAACTACATGGTGTCTTTTGCTGTGGTATAATGTATATGTCAAGGATAGGCACTGATACCGTCAATAGTAAGGAGTTATGGAGGCCTTGTAAAGGCTTTCCTGTACCCAGTTCTCATTGCTGTGGTAAATTGGCATCTAGAGGGTTTTTTTTCAAAATGGAGGGGCAGATGGGATAATTATGTATTATGTTCTATTAAGTAAAACAAAAACAAATCAAACATTGATTGCAGATGGAATAAAACTGTGTCTCTCAGCATCTTGGGTCGAAGATCAAAATTAGGGTTTAGGTGGATTTTGTATCTATTCAAATGTACTAGCTAAAAGTACCTTGTCTGTAGGTAAAAGAAAGATGTTGGCACATTTCTGCAATCATCACATTGAATTAGTTGGAAAAAAGCAAATCTCTAGAAGACAGATGAAGGTTCTTTTTGGATGAAGGTTCAGAGAGAATGTCACCTCCAATATATCTTTGTGAAGGTAAACTTCCGTTTATCATCCAAGGCTGTACATTGAAATAGGTTAAATATTACACCATTTCAAGAATCTTTAAAAAAATAAAAGGCATGCCATACATTGAAGAAACATACTATCCAAAGTACCTACATGCTAGTAAGATTTGTAACTGATGCATTAACATAAAGGAAAATAAAGACATTTGTTAACACGTTTCATTTCAATAATTTTATTTTAAAAATCTTTTTAAAGGAACAGTAATAGGTTTCATTAAAAATATTGCTCAGTTATCTGTGGTCCAAAAAAGGGTAAGAAACATTGGAACGAAGAATCAGGATGGCATCTAATTTTGACATTTTATTTATCATGAGGAGAATAACACTCTCCACACATTATTAAAAGTGAAACAAGCCACTTAGAGGTTTACCATCTTAGTAAAACCTAGGATATAGGCCAATGTGCATTTCAAAGAGCTTTACATCTATTGTGTATGTTTTATAGGTATTTCCTATCCCCTTGTGCTGGCCAGCTTTGCTCACACTTCTCACAGTATTTTCTCTGCCTTTTACAATCATTCCCAACTTTTTTCCAATCAATGAAAACGTATCTACCAGAACCAAGATAGATGTTGCTTTTTTCTTTGCTGTTGTTTATTTAACTGTGTTTCTATTATGCCGCCATCCCAAATGATTTTAGACAGCATACAACAGCAGGAACAACATTCAGGAACATGATAACAAAATCCAGTATTCAAAAACTTACGCTACTCATATTCAATCGCATAAAATTGAGATGAAGGCTTGATGAAATGTTACTTTTTGGCAGAACAGGATAATGGGATAAGGAACCCATTCCTCTGGAGGGAGGATTACTATTGAGAAGTTGCTGTTTGGTCTAGACATGCACTTCTTACAAAAGGAAGATTCTCAAGAGGTCCTCCCTAGATCAGCGGCCCCCAATCTTTTGGGCACCAGGGACTGGTTCCATGGAGAGAGGATTTTCTGCAGACCGGAGGGGTATGGTTTTGCTTGCTTGCCTGAATGTTGCCTGTTTATGCAACCCAGTTTCTGGCATGTCACGACCCGGGTTTGGAGACTCCTGTCCTAGATAACTGAAACAACAGATTTAAGTCTGGCAAGGTGTTGCTCCATGTGTCCCAAGGCAGCAAAATAGTTACCAATAATCAGAGGTGGTATTCAGCCAGTTCTGACAGGTTCCGGAGAACTGGTAGCGATAATTTTGACTGGTTCGGAGAACTGGCTCTGATTGGCTGACACTGGCAAATACCACCTCTGATTGGCCAACAGCATAGCCACACCCAGTAAGCCATGCCCACAGAACTGGTAGTAAAAAAATGTGAATCCCACCACTGCCAATAATTTGAATTTGGCCTGAAAGTCTAATGGCAATCAAGGAAGTGACTTTAATATTGGTGTGACTCTATACTAGTAAGGATTGTTTGCTGGTATGTTGTTGTTTTTTTACAAGGTTTGTAGTCAAAACCCATTCTGAATGCTCTAGAAAGTGCAGAGAGGAGCAACAAAGATGAGGCTGGAGGCTAAAGCGTACAATGAATGCTTGCGGAACTGGGTATGTCTAACATAAGGAAGAGAAAATTAGAGGTGACATGTTAGCAGTCTTCTAGTATTTGAGAACTGAGAAGGGGATCCGACTTTTCTCCCAAGCTCCTAAGGGCAGGACAAGAAGTAACAGAGAGGAGGTTATCAAAGGGAGATCCAATTCAGAATTAAGGAGAAGTTTCCTGTTAGTGACAATAGTAGAACGGCTTGTCTCTAGAAGTTGTGAATATTCCATCACTGGAGGTTTTTAAAAAGAGATTGGACAGCCATCTGTCCAGAATTATACAGGGTCTCCTGCTTAAGCAGCAGGTTGGACTAGAACAGGGGTATCAAACTCGTCACGGTGGCATCACGTGACATATCACAACTTTTTTCCCATTTGCTAAACTGGATGTGGGCATGGCCAGCCTATGACGCATCCGGCCTGCGGCCCACAAGTTTGACACCCCTGGAGTAGAAGATCTCCAAGGTCCCTTCCAGCTCGGTTATTTTGTAATTCCATCATTATGGTTGTCCTACCAAGCAGTCTATTTGCCACATGTGGTACTAGTTGCAAATTGCTTACATTTGTTTATCAGTCAGGAGTTATAGGAGCGTAACCCCATATGCTCACATTACCCCCCTTTCCTCTATGGCTTTGAAGTATTAAAACATGTATGAAGAACAGAAAGTAGCTATACAGATAGCGAACAAGAGAATAGAGAATATATGATTGCTATAAGCTAATCCTAAAGCCTAACAAGGATTTTGCCTAAATTCTTGTTAGAGGTACAGAGAATAATTGATGCTCCTCACTCTGACACCTGAGGCAAAGAGATACTCCTTTAGAAATTTTAGTTTTAAACTTATACTGCTTATTTAAACACAAGCTCTTAGACTCCAAAGCACATAAGCAGCCAGTCAAGTTTCCTTTGAAGAAATTCAAATTCAAACCTTTATTGTGAGTGTACAACATGTGTACAATGAGATTGGCTGAGCCTCCTTTAGTGCACCTCCCCCAATACAATGCAGCTCACAGTGAAAGACAGAAAATCCCTAACCCAGTGAATCCTACTAACAAACACACAATCCTATTGCACCAATGTGAACATATTGCATGTTGTGCTGGCCTTGCAAGTCAATCATACTTCGTTGCTATGAGATTATTTCACATTCAGGAGTCTGACAGCCCACAGATAAAAACTGTTCTTCACCCTGTTGGTGTGACTGGCTATGCTTCTATATTTCCTACCCAATGGTAGTGTCGTGCCTAGGTTCCTCCTGGCCCCGCCAACGCCTTTCCCTGCCCCGCTCGGATGGCCACTTTCGAACAGGCCACCAGAATTGTCATTTGAGCAAGTGCAGTGTTTTCAAAAACCTGAAATGCCCAGCTGCCTTTGCGTCATGGCACCGTTGTAAAACAGTGTATGGACGAGAACTTGTGCCCATTCCTGAACTACCATCACAAACTGAACCACCAGCTGTTCCCCATGAATGGGCCGAAAAACTCCCAAGAGTCTGGAAAGCAGCCCGCAAAGCACTTCTATGCACTGCTCAACATTACAAATGTTCCACGGATAAACATCGAGCACAGCCCAAGCCCATGAAAATTGGCGATCAAATTCCGTCTACCAAGTATATTAAATTTAAACTTCCGAGTAGGAAGTTATCTCCCAAATTTATAGGACCATTCCCTGTACGACAGGTCATCAATCCAGTGGTAGCCGAACTCCAACTTCCACCTAGTCTACGACATATCCACCCTGTGTTTCATCGTAGTTTACTAAAACCAGCTAGGAATAGGCTCCCAGGTCTGAATCCACACTTGGGTACCGGGCCTGTGTCACATAATACCTATGAGATAGATGGAATTCTCGACGCTAGACAGCATGGTGGCGGTATCCAATATCTTGCGCACTGGAAAGGTTACCCTGTCACGGAGACGTCGTGGGTAAAAGGCATGAACATTTATGCCCCACAGTTACTACGGCGTTTCTATCGCCAATACCCGGACAAACCGAAGGGTTGACTCCGTGCTTTCTCATGTGCTAACCCTGTTTCTTTGTTTTCCAGGAGGATTCCTGGTGAGAGGGGCAGTATGTCGCGCCCAGGTTCCTCCTGGCCCCGCCAACGCCTTTCCCTTCCCCGCTCGGATGGCCGCCAGCTGCCTGATACGCCCCGCCGCGACAGCGCAACCACGAGATTATAAGTATCGGGACCCCCATGACATCAATGGGATTCCCTCATACCTGCTTGCTGATTGGGCAAGGGGTGGGATTCAGCTGCTGGGAGGGTCCGTTGGCGCGAGCCTTTAAAACTGCTCTAGGGGGAGATTGCTCCTAGCGTCAATTTAATTTCGGCTTTTCCTATAGCTTGTGTTGTCAGTTCTCGCAAATAAAGTAGGATTAGTTCACCATTGCTATTGTCTGTGGTTCCTTTCCTGCTTCAGTCGTGCCCTACTGACAGTAGGAGAATAAAGAAGTGCTGACCAGGGTGTGAGTCATCCCTGAGGATTTTCCTCACTGCTCTAAGGAGTGAGCCCTAGTGATGTCGTCTAGTGGTGTCAGGGGACAGCCCACGATGCTTTGTGCTGTACTCACCACCCTCTGTAAATGTCCTTCTATCCGCGGCTGTCAAGCTAGCATACCACACTAATGCTGTGAGTGAGGATGCTTTCTATTGTGGACTGGTAAAAGGAGGTCATTAGTTGTTGTTCCACCTTGGTTTTCTGCAAGACCCTGAGGAAGTGGAGACGCTGTTGGGCCTTCCTGGCCACCTGGATCATGTTGGTTTTCCAGGTAAGTTCATCGCTGAGATGGACTCCCAGGAATTTAAAGGAGGAGGCTCTCTCCACACAGCCCCCCTCGATGTAAAGTGGAGCAGCTTCCTCTCTTCCAGAAGGCTAACACCATCTCCTTTGTTTGGCTGATGTTCAGGTGCAAGCTGTTTTATAAGCACCAGGTGGACAATTTTTGAACCTCCCCCTGTACGCTGATTTGCCTCCACCTGTAATAAGGCCCCATATGGTAGTATCATCTGTGAACTTGATGGTCACAGTAGATGGGTCAGAAGATACACAGTCGTGTACAATGAGTACAGGTAGGGACTGAGCACACAGCCTGAGGAGAGCCAGTTTTAAGCTTCAGGGGGGTGGATATGACAGACCCAACCCTCACTGTTTGTGGCTGGTCCCTCAGACAGTCTTTGATCCAGTTAGAGATGGAAGAGGAAAATTTTAAGTCAGTCATCTTTTCAATAAGGATGCTCGGCAGAATGCTATTGAAGGCTGAACTATAGTCTGTGAAAAGCATCCTGACAGTTTCCAGGTTTCTCAAGATGGCTTGTTAGAATGTAAAGCTGTAGCTATGGCGTTGTCTGTCAACCTATTCCCCCTGTAGGCAAACTGATATTTGTCAGAATCTGGTGGGAGGCTCTATAAGTAAATAAGGACATTCTATATAACCAAATAGTACAAAATACTAAATGAGCAAGGAAGAGCTCATTAGATTTATTTAGCATCTTTCATATTTTATAAGGGAAAGCTGCTGCATTTATCATCGCAGAAATGGGCAACATCTATCTTTTTCATTAAGGCACCTATGTCAAGAGAATCCAGTAAACTCCTTGTGAAGGTTCCTTCTGCTGTTACAAGAAATGGCTGAATAATTTTGTGCAACATTTCCACACACAAACTTCCATACAAAGCTAACTCAAGAGGAACTTGCTTAAGATTCTGCAGGATGTAAAGCTTAAAGTTTTGTTTCCGGACTGGTGAGGTTGAAGTTCAGATCCAAACTGAAGTTCACCAAGCAAAATTTGCTTCCTCAACCCAGTTATTGGGAAGATTTAAAAAAAAGGGATCTTCACTGTCTTAGGTTTTTAGCAGAAAGGTGGGATAAAATTGTATGACAGTCAGTGAAGCTACTAGATGCAGATTGTGAAAGAAAAGGATTATGTGTCAGAAACAGAAATATTTCTGGAATACTTCCTTTCATTTTATTTGCTGGACCCAAAGCAAGAGGGAGTAACGTTCGGGATTCAAGCTTAAAAATATGTATCATCCCAGAAATATGTACTACTCCACAAGTCCAGTGACAATTACGTATTTTAAAATAAACAGAACAAACAATAGTTTTTCCTTGTCAGTCTTTCAAATTATTTATTTATCTACTGCATGTCAAAACTTTACCCAGCCTCATATATCATCGAAAAAGAAGATATTAACCTCCACATTGCAGCTTAAAGAATTTCTGAAAAAGGTAAAATATTAAGACACAACCAGAGGCAACATTATGGGAGTAGGATTGGAAATCAGTAACCACCAAGATTTTACTTTCTTGTCAGTCTTCCTCTCCCTGATGCCTAGATGGCCTGTCTTCCACCTTATTGGCCTTCTGAAGCTTGGCTGTTTAGGAAGCATTTAAGGATATAAAGGATTAGCCTATTTCTTCCCCCTATTCTCCCATGGATGATAGTACATTCATGATACTTTAATTAGTTAGATGTTTCCTGTAGGATTTTATATTTTTAACTCTGGGTTTGATGATATGTAAACCATTCAAATCGGGTGGGCTGCTGGGGGTTCGCAGGGGTTCGGGGGAACCTCTTGCTAAGTGTCTGCCCAGTTTGGAGAACCCCGAAATCCCACTCCTGGCTGTCCCCCCCTGCCCGCCTCCCAGGAGTTTCCATGCCCATTTTGGATGCCAGGTAAATGCAGGGCCCATGCAGAGGTTCAGGGAGGGCAAAAAACAGGCCTCCCAGAAGTTATGGAAATCCAGAAACAGGTTTATTTCTGGCCTCCCTCCAGAGCCCAGGGGAGGCTGCTTTTTCCTCCTGGAGGCTCGAAGAAAACCTCTGGAGGCCGGGAAGGGTGAAAAATGGCCCCGCTGCCCTGGTGCAGGAGGCCAACTAGGCCACGCCCACCATGGCCACATCCACCTAGCAACCGGGCAGAGAACCCCTTGGTAAAATTTTTGGAGCCCACCCCTGATTCAAATTCCATAAGAATGCAAATACAGACCTACCTCCTTACATAGAGCAAGGGAAAATTGTGCTGATCTGTTGTGTTTCCTTCTTCCGTGGTCTTATTACTCAATTTCTATATTTCTTCATAACCTTTTTAAAAATATTCATACTGAGAGAGGGAAGCAACATAACTGTATAGTACATAGTTTAAGATGAAGTGGGAACCCATAAGACAAATAGCCCTCAACTTATAACCACATTTGGGATTCAGATCTCTGCTGCTAAGCAGTGCAGTCAGTACATGAGTTGCTTCCAATTTTACAATCTTTTTTACCACAGTCGTTAAGCGAATCACCATGGTCATTACATGAATTGTGTGGTTGTTAAGTGAATTCAGCTCCTCTCCTTGACTTTGCTTGTCAGAAGGCACCTGAGAAGGTGGCAAAGAGGAATCCCATGATCCTGGGACACCCCCAACTGTTGCAAATACATGCCAGTTGCCAAGAACCTGAATTTTGATGATGTGACAGGGATGATTCAACAGTCATAAGTATAAGAACTTGTCATAAATCTTCTTTTTTCCAGCACTGTCATAACTTTGAAAGGTTGTTAAACAAATATGTTGAGGACTACCTGTAAGCTGAATAACCAATGGTACATTGGGTAGTTAGTGTATTTTTTTTTTACGGTTTTGGGAGAAATACACACACACACACACACACACACACACATACACAATTTCTTAATATGTGTATTTAAGCCTTTTGTCCTTAACCTTCTCTTTAAGAAGAATCCACAAGAATGCCCACAATGGGTTGGATCTGTTGTTGCTGTTGTGGCTGAATTTTGGCAGGATAATCTTGGAGTGTTTTCAGGAAATCAAAAGTGAGGCAGAGGAGTCTACATTTAGTCCGTTAATCACACGTTCACCATCCCAGCATGAAGAACATTTCCTGTTATAAACAAAAAATGGGCTGTAGTTCTCTCAACAGCTGCAGTCACATCTGCTCTCCAACTGGAACTGTGAGAATGTCAGGAGAAATAGTTTTGTATAAAGTTGAACTATATTGTCACAATCAACTCTGGATCAATTTACTTCTATCAGAGGGGAAATGAGAAAAATAGTGACATAGGAAAGGAAGGAAGGGAGGGAGGGAGGGAGGGAGGAAGGTTAATAAAACAAATGTATTTCTACTGACTTCAGATGAGAACCTTCAGATTTTTACTTCAGAGTAAAATTGGGAATCCAGCAACCATAATCCTAACATACTTTAGCATCCATGACTAAAGAAAGTTTGACTGAAACTAAAGTTTGACTGAGACTTGAGCGAGACTTGCTTTTCTCTGCAGATTCCCAAAGTGACAATATTTTTATTTTATTTTATATTACCATGCTGTGGAAATGGGAATGCTATCAAAAGGCAGTCCCAGTCACCTTTGTTAAATATTTATTGTCAGTTTACAAGCCGTGAGTTATTATAATCAATGGACCTTATGTTTGATTCAGCACAGAGGATTATGTTTGTTCTGGCTATTTTTTTTTAGGCAAATAGCAAAGGCTGTGCATTGGTTGGATACAAATACAGTGCTGCATTTTTGCACCATAAAAATCCAAATTCTGCTAGAAAAGGAGCTGTGTCATTTGTATCCAATTTATATTAGAGCTGTGCATAGACCATTCAATTTATTCTGTAGTCTGGAACTGATGTTCCATGTATATCATTATCCTGTCTCACCACTGCCAAGATATAGACTTGCTAGTCCAATTTGGGAGGAGCTCCTTTTCAGCATTTCATTCTCCATATCCAACCAAGGCATTTTATACAAGAAAATTTTACTTGTTTCTTTGTTGATAAAATGTGTAGGCCACCCATCTTACCTCAGAGTAACTCCAGGCAGTTTGAATGTTCTTTTTCCTTTTGATTGGTTATTGTGGCACCGCTCAAATCAGAATCTCAAGGCTGAGAATATTGAGTAGGGACAGGATGAGCAGAAGCTGTCCATCCTGTTTCAGGGCCCTAAGAAATGGTGCTTAATTGCCCAGAGTCATTCTGAGGCTTTGACTGAGGCAAAGGATTACCTATCAATACGTTAAAAAAACCAAAAAACAGCTCTGTCATTCAGAAATATGTGTCTTCAGTAGCTTCTTCTAAATGATGATTTTCATCTGGCCAATATGCAATGGACAGTTAGCTCCAGCCTGTTGGTCATCGTTTAGAACAGCAAGTTAACAAAATAGATTCCTGATCTTATTTTTCCATCATCCCGACCCTTCCCCATTGTTTTCTTTTTGTTATGTTTGATTACCTTTAACTTGCAAACTCAAGGACTATCATTCTACTAATCTTGGTGAACCATTCTGGGAATTGTTTTCTTTAAAGAACAGACTAAGCCAGTGATGGAGAACCTTTTTCTGGTCCTGTGCCGAAAGTGCATGTGTGTGCTCTTGCACATGCTCTTGCGTGCCTGTACCCATAATGCAATGTGCGTGTGACCACCATGCTCCCCTGCCCCCACATGACCCTCCGTTCATGCGCGCGCTATCCCCAGAGCCGAAAAACAGCTGATTGGTGCTTTCATGCCAATCAGCTGAGTTTCAAACACTGAACCAGTAGCTAAATTTAGCTACCGGTTCATCTGAACCATTTGTTAAATTTAACTACCGGTTCGGTGTTTGAAATTCAGCTGATTGGTGTGGAAGCACTGCTCAGCTGTTTTTCGGCTCCGGGAATCACACACGCATGCTGGTGCAGGAGAGGGTGGGGGTCGTGCATGCATGCACAGTGGAGCTGAGCTGGGCCACATCTCCCATGCTAGCCGACATGACTCCATGTGCCACTTTGGGCACACGTGCCATAAGTTCACCATGGGACTAAGCTGATGTAAAGAAATAAGTTGAACTTGCACTCCCTTTCTAAGTCTAGAAGCTTAATCTTGTAGCTTATAAGCTTTTCTGAATGTGTCTAACAGACTAGAAGGTCAATCTTGTTTAAGATTAAAAACACAGATATTTTTAGAATGGTGGAGCCACTATCAGAAGTTCTCTTTAATGCAGAAATAGGCAGTTTTTCTTCTTAGGAACCACATGGGATTGCATTAAAACAGAACTGAAGCCAATCAAAAGAGGGATCTGAACCCAAATGGTCAGGGACCTGTAATTTCTGATGTCACTGTGTTATTTTTCTTTTTTTCTCTTTTTTTCTATTCTACTTTCTGACATTTTCTTTTCTCCCTATCACTTAGTACTGTAGACTGCAGGAAAACAACAGTTCAACTGAACTCTTCCTTAAAGCATTTGGAATTAAGACAAGGTATATAAGCTCCCCGGTGTAACAATGGTGTAACAGTTATATTACATCCAAAAATAAATGCAAAAAGAACTGAATAGTCTTATTTCTGTATTTAAATCATTTCAATCAAAACATATTCATTAATAAATATTAAACAGAACAGGCATGCAGGCAGAATAGGGTTTCTTTAAACATAAAAGTGAGATTGACAAATAAACTATCCATTGATTTACTGACATTCTTGGAATTAATTCCAACTGCCACATTTGGAGAACCAGATTGTGGAATCCTCTGCAAATTCTCTTGTTATTATATTATAGATATTTATAATACAGTTTATACAGTAGTTATAATACAGGTATTTTCCATCAGATTATAGCAGGTGCAATATTTGTAGCTTCTCTCTAGTCTTATATATTTCATTCACATTTCATTCACATACTATTTCTCAGACACTATCTAAGATTGATTAACAACATAAGGCAACTGAACAGAACAACAGAACTGAGGTAGCTTCTTGGATGAGAATCAAAATATCTTCAAGGGAAAAACAAAGAAAGTCCAGTTGCCTTTTGAAAAAGCACCTTTGGAACAAAACAATACTATATTGCTGGACATCAGATGTCAATCTATTCTTTCATGATTGTATTGCCATCAGTGTACATTAAGCAGTTTTGATTTATCTCTGGAAAGCAATTTGTGCAGTAAGTCGTGAGTCTCACTGAGGTATATAGAAATAACCCAACATTAATTTTTCAATATACACTCTAACATTTGGGATTTGTTTACATTATTGTCAACTGCCCAAGAGCAGTTAATAATAAGTAAAATATTATAGCACATTTGTCTGGTTTAGAAGCATTGAGCCAAAAAGCTCTTGTTTTCACTTGGCAACACATTGAAGGCAAGTATATTAATGGCATCACATGCCAACTCAAGAGTGGGAAAGAGATTGTTCTAAAATAAATATACTGTAAAATGTATTCCCACATCCTGGATTGATTATCAGGAAAAGAAAGATATATGGATGAATAACAAAAGATGCATTTCACTCCAGGACTGGGTGAAGGAGCATTTTCTCTGCTCTTAAAATAAATATTTCACTGATTTTTATGATACAATCTGTCTTCAGATTTCATGTAATCCTGGAAAAATACTCTAAGGCATTACGAAGAGCCTCCAAATTTAACCACAGGATGATATTGGTCCAATGCACCATTTCCGGCTCTTACGACGTCAATAGCATTAGCAACCACAAGCTAACAATGCCAATAAAAGTGCAGATGATAATTCTCTTTTTCATCCTCTGACATTTGATGAAAGTATAGGAATACCTTTAGATGAGAAGGTACATAAGTGATTCTGGTAAAATGGGCAAATTTGATAATATTGTACTATATTATAAATTATCTCTAAATAATGCAGATTGATCGTGCAGGTAGGTTATGATGCAGAGATAGGGAATGATTGGCTCTCATTGTCTACTTGGCTTCTACTGTAATGAAGCTGCTTTGTTTGAATGTTATAATTTAACATTATATCATTAAGTATCAATAGAATCTCTTCAAACTCATTTCAGATTAATTTGGAATATATGAGAATCCACATAGACATTGCAGGTATGCCAAAAATCCCTCCTTCGTTTTGGATGCTTCTCATCCAAACCTTAAAGTACTGGCAAGAGCAGGTTTACACCAACCCAAAGAAATGGCTGTCCAATCTTTTCTTGAAAACCACTAGCAACGGAGCACCCACAACTCCAGGAAGTTAATTTCTGTGTCTGTCAGAAAATTTCTCCTTAGTTCCAGGTAGGATTTCTCTTTAACAAGCTTTCACCTGTTCCTTCTCGTCCTGCCCTCCGGTGTGTTCTCAACGTCCTACTCCCGGTGACTGCTATCACGTGACTTCTCATTAAGCTAGACACGCCTAGTTCTCTCCACAGATCATCATAAGGTTTAAACTTCAGACCTCTTATCTTTATTGCTCTTCTCTACACTCTTAGGCTCTTAAGATATTTTTTTAATTAAATGGGATAATTAATATTTTAGAAGATTTAAATAAGATTTCTGTTAGTCAGAGAAATAAATTGAAGGTAGCTAATCAAAATTTAAGAGAGACTAATGTAAACTTTGGCATTAAAATGCCCGGGGGGGGGGGGGAATACCTGGTTTGAAATGGCACTTGTGAAAAAGTTCTTGGAACAGCTATTAGTCACAAAATAAGTATGAGTTGGTAGTGTGATAAGAAAAAGACAAATGCGTCAACAAATACAGCGCTTTCAGATTGTGGGAAGTAATTGTGCCATTTTGTTCTGCCTGGTTACAGAATACTTGAAGTACTATATGCTGAGTTCTCCTTACTTCATTTTAAAGCGGATTCAGAGAAACAGAAACAGGTTCAGAGAAAGCAAAAGAGGATGTTTAGAGAACTAAAGACTAATTCCTACAAAAAGAGATTGAAAGACACGGTTCAATTTTAGTCTTCAGAAGAAAAAAATGATAAGTAGGGGGAAAGAGGTTTTAAATAACACTTTTCAGTGGCAGCTCTCCTGAAAATCTGAAAGGATGCCAAACAAAAGAAGATCAAGATTTATTTTCTCTTGTTAAGCAGTGCAGGACACCAAATAATGGATTTAAGTTATTGGATGACAGACTACAATTGAATGTTAGCAAAAACACCCTGATAATTAGAGCACTTCAGCAATGGAACCAATTATCCAAATGGTATAAAGTTCCACAGATTTGAATGTCTTCAAACAGAGGTTGAGGAAGATGTTGAATTCAAGGAACCGCTGATAGATATCCAATATAAATAGTCCTTGACTTGACTTATGACTGTAATGGAGCCTGGACATTGTGATTGTAAGTTGTGACAGTCATAAAACTTTTGGTCATGTAGCTGACTCAATGTTATTATCTTTTTTGCAGCACTTATGGTCAGGTGACAGAAACCAGAAGCCAGAATAGAGTTCAAAAGCATTCATTGTGGGTTTATCCTGTGCAACCTATACACAAGAATGTGAACTACTAAAAAACAAGGCAAATTGATGCCAGAGAATAGTCAATGGACGGGACTGGACTTAAGGTCTCTTTTGGGGATGTAGGAACTCCAGACTGATGATGCATTTGATCCTGCCCTTGAACTCAGCCTGGTCATCTCCTACAGCCGTGATGGTGAACCAGTGGCACGCGTGCCCAAAGTGGCACACGGAACCATGTTGCCCAGCACATGACCTATTCCCTCTCCCATCATCACCACCCCACACGTGTGCGTGCCCTCCCAAGCTCCCAAAATGATGAAAAAAACCACAAATTTTACTTTATTATGTGGGGTTTTTGGCATTTTGGGGGCTTGGGAGGGTGCATGCATGTGGGGGGGACAGGGGAATC
>JANHFR010004446.1:135647-148237 GCA_032468015.1 Mimophis mahfalensis
ACAAGCTCAGAATGTGGAAAACCCATCAATTTGTTTTGAATGCAGCTTGATGGAAACATCTTCTTTGGTCAGAAAGTCTGTGTTTATGTTACCAATAGGTGTGAGAAGCTGACTAAATGTGTGTTTGGATTGTGAATGAGCAGCTGGTATACAGAATAGGTAGGTAGAAGAAATTGAGGCAAGTGGTACTTGGGTAGAAAGACCTTAATGTATATAACTGGAGGAAGAGGAAGAGGCTGGATCCATGCATGCTATGTGAATAAAGAGACAGGCATCCATGCATGGTACATATGTGAGAAAGAACAAGTATGTAATAAATGAAGCAGTGGCTGGGAGAGAATGGACAATAAGCCAATAAGTTGGTCCAGCATTTGCTCTGGCTAGGAAACAGAGATGAAGAGAAAATACATGCATAATAGCTGGGTAGGTAAAAACATCAAAGGTAGGATTATGGATTGGTTGAAAAAAAGTACCAGTTTCATTCACATCACTTACAAAAAATGTTATATCGATGTACAGGTACACTATACATTTTCAACCAAAGGAGAAATGATAGAAGACTCCATTTGATGCTATCTTCCATGCTATGGACAAAGTCTTTTTTTCAAAAACCTTGAAAATCCACTTCCATAACAATCAGGGCCAAATTCCTTTCATATCCCAAATTTCCCTATGGAACACGCAGTGCTGCTAATATCCAAGAAATTCTATTCATAGAAGTTAAAAGTAAGCAGAATAGAAAGCAGCCTGAATTCCTAATGGGAACTAAAAGCTGCTATGATTTTCTAAGTACTTAAAAGGATTGCAGCACTTATGCTTTTTGTGTGTGTGAAAAATATCGAAAATTACTGGTTACAGTGGCAACAGTGGTAATCAGCTAATTAGAATACAGAGCTAGCCCTATCAGAAAAGATTGCTCGGGTCTCCCTGGCAATGTTGTAGTTCCTTCCATTAGCTATTACCTTGTGGATGTGCACAGTTTGATTCTTTGCTTGGCAGCCTTCAGGCACAAGATCCATCCATTGCAATCTGAAGAAATTGTGTGGGAAACTATTCCTCTCCCGCTCTCTGCTACTGCTTATGAAGAGTTGTCTATGTAGTGATAAGTGGAGGTTGAAATTCCTCTATCTCCATCTTTCCTGACAAGCAGGAAGAATGAGGGAGATCAAAAGTGAATGAAAATCAATAGGATTAAGGTATTGAAATTCTTCTATTTTGCCACAGGCTGTCACTATAACTCCACACACTTTATAGCTGGAGATTTTCTTTTTAGAAGGAAACAGATTAAATTAAAGGAAATAGCTAGAGTAGACAAGGTTTACCCTTGGTTATGGGTGGGTTTTTTTTTTTACAAGTTTATAAAATATAATCTCTCTGAAGATTTTTCTAGGGATCTAAAGCCTACACACATGTCTTTATGAAGGGAATGAAGAATTGGTCTTCATAACGTGCAAGCTGAGTTTATGGAGGCTGTGGTAGAATGGCATGATAAGAAGAAAGAGAGAGAGAGAATGAGAGGTAAAGAATTTAATAACAATTGTAATGTTGCAGGATTTTGCATCTGCAGGCTGTTTGTGTCCCTGTACAGCTTTTGTTTAAAAGTACACAAGTGAGAAATCTGTGACTTCATTGACTATTGCTTGGCCTAACTGATACTACTACACCAAGCTCTTCTGATGACAACTGATTAGTGTACCTCAACCATGAAATATTTCTACTACTGCAGGATCATGATTTGGGGCAATGGTCTTACAACTTCATACATGAAAGTGTGGTTCAGGATTTGAAATGATAAAGTGGACTGATAATAAAAACAGTCAGTTAAAATACGGTCCCAAGAGATGTTTCAGTACTTTGGTTTTCCATTTTTACTTTCCTATTAATTGAGGTGTTGGATGAAATTACACTGATCTTCTGACTCAGAATCTTCAAAATGCCATGCATTTTAGGCATGTAGCTCATGGCACATTAATTATACACATTCCAGAATCAACAAATACTACAAGAGGGTCTGTTCTTCTTCCCCGTAGTTCATGCACATCATAGGTGCACAAGATGAACATCAGATAGAACAAATATGAAAAAAAACCTTGTCATTCAGGTAGATGTGTAGCCAATATTTTGTGCTGATCATAAACTATAGCATGTCTGGGATGATTAGAGGATAACTTTCAGAAAGCAAATGCTGTAGCTATTTCTAAAACAAGTATTTAAGTCAAAACATAATGAATGGGAAAGCCCCGGGGAGAAAGGACACCTTCCCAAAGAAAAGAAGAAAATAAAGAGCCCAATAAAGGAAAATAAAGGTCAGTGAGGTGGGAAAAGTCATCATCCTTGAAACTGAAGTTACATATATTTCTTAAAGGCTGGAGCAAATTCAATCAAATACCTTGCTCTTATTCTCCAGTTTTTGGTATTACCCAATGAACATTTGGTTTATGTGGTACTAACTGCCAAAGGATTGCAACTGCCATCCAATTTTTTTTTTTTTTCAGCATAGAGAAGCTTAAAAGAAACTTGTGGCAATTAAGATTTTTTCAGCCAGATCTTGTGGGTTGGGTTCCTATAACAAAGTTACCCTTTTAGAGTCAGTTCAGTTTTAACAATCATTCTTCCAGGTTTCCTGATTCATCTTAAACGCAGTTTTTTCCGTGGACTGAATTTGTACTGAGTCCAGGCAAGAAAGATTAATCTTTGGCTAAAGTTAAATTTCTATCTGCGGCATTTTGCACCCCTCAATTTGGAATGTAAATTTTCATAATCTCAAAGGCTCATGTGGGAGAAGAAATTGTTCCAGTATGACTTCTCTTTAGGTTCTGTTAAGCACAATGATTTATGATCATACTAAACTGGAGCTTAGTCAAAGGGTCCTAGATACAGTTCATCAAAATGATCAGAGCAGAATAACATGCTCAGTGTGTTTAGGTGCCCAGATTTACACCAAAAGCTAACTAGCTCCATAAATCAATGTATTACGCCAAATACTGCAGAATGATTTTTATTAGCACATATGCTTTCTTGGACAACCTCCTTTCAAAGGTATATACAAAGTTACCATATTCATATAAGCTGCTCAAAGTGTCTGTGAAACAGCAGCCTACATTCTAGACAGAAAGTGCTATGCAAAGATTGGTTTAGTATGTTATCTCCTTCTCCCACGAACTATCAAGGCTAATTTGATATATTTTTGCCTTTTTCTGATGAACTTGAATCATTTTGAAAGTCACTAAGTTTCTTTGAGGGCATGTAATGTTCAACTGGGATCTTCCAAAACAAGGGCTACTAATAGAATGTTAAGGTTTGCACTTATATTGTTATTGATGTTGTCTTGCTTCGGTTTTTTATATCAGTGACCAAACAAAAATGGAATAGTAGGATTGACTTTAAATTACAAATGTCTTTATGTCCAGTAAGCAAAATTGATTCCGTTAAGGCCTATTTTGTGGCTCATGTATCACTTCACACAGTTTTCCCTTAACATAACTGTAATATAAATAAATAAGCATATTTATTAAATTGGAATTGTACCCATCACCTATCATGAACAGAACTGTATACTTGTCCAAAGCTGAAACCTGTTAAGTCTGGAAGCAAATCTAATTTGGAGATGAGAAAGTAGTTTACTGTAAAATGACATCTTCTCAGTTTAGTCATAGGTTTCATTAAAAGCTCAGCTGGAAAAAAAAAGTCCTCTAGAACCCATGCTAATTCAGTCCAGATGAAACAATAACATTATACCTGGAGCTGCCTGGTACAAGGTATTCTGTTTTACTCAAAGGCTATTATGGAAGAAGAAATTCAAAATTCCCAATATCTGTATTTTTCTACCTTGGCATTTGCTTGAATTGCTCTGAGTTCATCCTCTCTCCCTTTGATAATCCTTTCAATATTGGTGACTCTTTTCAAAGGTGGGGGTTTCAGCACTGGGGAAAAAAAAAATCTAGCACCAGCAAACACCCTATAAAAACCTTCTTCAACTGCTACCAATGTCATTATTATTAATGTTGGCTGCGCAGCCAACCAGATATTTAGTCTGCATTTGGCATTGTTATCCAGCCATTGACTCCTTCACAAGGACCTGCAATAGTCAGATGCTGTCTAATGGTGTTATACATATTGTCACAGGATGTAAGCTGTAAGGGGTATCATGTGGCAGGTGCCTTTCGGTTTGAATTCTAAAGTCCAAGAGCCATTTAGCTTCTTCGTTTTCTATTATTCTGCAAGTTCTTGAATGAGCCATGTGGTATTTCTTGGGGACATTACAAGATACCATTGTTGCTACCATGTCATGCCATTGTTTGTAGTCAGTCTGTGCAATGTACTTGCAGCAACTGACGAGGTAGTTCACGTTTCTTTAGCTTCTTTGCAGAGATGGTATTTGCTATCTGTTCCTGTCTTCTTAATTCTGGCTTTGTATGAGTTTGTTCTTAAGGGTTGGTCTTGTGCAGCCAGAATTAGCTCCTTAGTCTCTTTCTTGAACTTTTCTGCTCTTAGACATTGCCAGATCTTGTTGCCATCTGCTTTACCTGCTATATTTTATGTAGTGGCTTGTCATAGTTTGCCTTGCTATATCTCTTTTGTATTCTTTATTTGGTCTTTCTTGTAGGCCTATTTGGTCTCCAATACCCAGCAAGTCTTTGTAGTATAGTAGATTCAGTGCATCTTCCATTTCTAGTCCTATATTAGACTGTTCTTTTATAATAACAGCTTCCATTGAATAGGTATATCAGTTAACACGAAAGGACTCCATCAGACATATTTTAGAACTGAGGCTGAAGCTTGATTTAAATTTTTTGGGGGGAATTTAAAAATTCAGTTCTGGATGGGAGGGAAGGAAAACACCTTTACTTATTTGTTCCCACTCCTGCGATACATGTGCACAAATCAGAATGATCTTCTGGCTTGCTTCTCATTTCACCAAGATCCAGAATGATTTTTGACAAAGGTCTCCTGAACTCCAATGATTTCTCAGCATTTTTGAAATGCATTTTGTTCTATAAGGCTGTTCCAAGGGCAGTATGCATAACCAAATCCTTCTAAAGTATTACTGGATATGTTTTCAACTTGCAAAAAGTGAAGACCAGGGCTGATTATTCCATTTGGCAAAGTAATAACTAACATAGGTGAAAAACCCTTTTTGTGGCCAGGAGCTATGATTCCAAAAGGAGAGAAAATAATGTGCAATATCTTTTGATCACCAAAGGATTCACTCAATGAAATCCTTAGAAATCTAGAGGCAGAATTATTGGCCTATTTATTATATTCCGGATTTTGCTGTTTTTATATTACCTTTTTCACTCAAAAAAAAATTATGGCAGAAAATCATGCAATTTTGGCTATTCATCACTGAATTTTTACATCAGGTTCTTGGATGGCAGAACAAAAGCAATAGATGAAGTAACAGTTTGGGCCAAATGAGGCATTCAAGTTGTCCTTTTCCAGCTTCAGAAGAACAAACAAGAATTCTGCATCATGCCTGGCTATTATAATTCATATTAGCAAGTAAACTGAAACTGGAGAGCTTTGGAATATTTTCAGCTGTTTTGTTATGATTTATTCCTCCACAGTTCACTTGGTGTAATCATTTTTTGTAATTGTGTAATCATTCTTGCGTGACCTTCACTGGCTGCCGGTGCTCTACCAAGTGCGATTCAAGGTACTAGTTACGATCTTCAAAGCGCTCCATGGCTTAGGACCAGGTTAACTGCGAGACCATCTACTGCCGCCAATAGCCTCCCACTGTCCAGTACAATCCCACAGAGTTGACCTCCTCAGGGTGCCATCGACCAGACAATGTCATTTGGTGACCCCCAGGGGGAGAGCCTTCTCTGTGGGAGCACCGGCCCTATGGAATGAGTTGCCCCCGGAGATCCGGACTGTCCCCGACCTTCGGGCTTTCCGCCACGCTCTTAAGACTTGGCTTTTTGAACAAGCTTGCCTAGCCTGATACAATACTAATTTCAATAGTAATGGGTCTTATTTAAAATTTAATCTAATTTTAATTATTTAATTATAACCAGATCTGGTTTAATTTATTTTTAATTTTTATACGATTTGTCTTTTATGGTTGTAAGCTGCCCTGAGTCCTTTGGGAGAAAGGCGGCATATAAATCGGATAAATAAATAAATAAATAAATAAATAAATAAATAAATAAATAAATAATTTTCCCCCATCCTTTCTTCATATGATGGCTTTTTGTTTAAGATGGCAAATCATATACTTTGAAAGCACGTAGTTCAAGCTGAAATCCATGGCACTTCCCATTAGAAAAGTTCTCAGATAGGTAGAAGAACTCTGCTTTACAATTGGAAAAATGATACTGACTGAATTAAAATAGGTTAGCCTACCTCAGTTTAGAATTAGTCTGAATTCTAAGCCACTTCTGGATGCCCTTCAGATAAACTCGACTACAAAACTCAGGTTTTTATTCTTTTTTTAAAAAAATTCTGCTTTATTATTGTTATAAATAACTGAAGGCAGTGAACATACATAATACTCCTTCCTCATCCTGTTTTCTCCAAGAATCTTGTGAGGTGAGTTGACCTGAAAGAGAGTGACTGTCCCAGAGTCACCCAGAGGGCTTTCATGCCTAAGGTGGGACTAGAACTCGGAATCTTTAAAATGCACCTTTGAGATAACCATGGCCTGCATGGCTGAGAATCTCCACAGGCGATTCTCAGCCTGGTGCCTTAACTGGCTCTGCTAAGACAATGGAATTCTCTGAGTTCTTCTATTCCAACACATCTGGAAGGACCAGATGGAACAAGAGTTGGATAAGACCTTTTCATATATGTTTATGGGAATCATGTTTAATTCATTTGGAATGGTTATCAAACAAGAAGCCATCAGCCCAGCTAATATATTTCCATTTGTTGTAATCCATCTCTTGATTTAAATCACTGCCATAAAGGGCAGAAAAACTTGATGGTGCTGTAACTAAAGGCATTATAGGGATGTGCAACAATCACATAAAAATTTAAGTTTGGGACTCCAACCATTGGAAGGAACTGCTCAAAAATATCCACTTCAACCTGCTGTTGGTGGTATTGATGGACCCGAGCAACCGGTATTGTTATACAAGTAATTCATCCACTGTGACATTCATTAATCCATGTGCTTGCTCAACCTCAGGTCCTACTGGTCAAACACAATTTTAAATCTTGCCTGTGTTTGAGCAAAAGCTTATTTTTAATTCCAATCTGCTTTAATGTAAGGACTGGATCATAAAACAGAACATTTGCTTCGTCAGATGTTTTCCCCTCACACTTACTGTAAAAGAGATAGGGATAGGAACAGTGTTGGGATTCAAATATTTTTACTACCAGTTCTGTGGGCATGGCTTGGTGGCCGTGGCTATATGGTCATGTGACTGGGTGGGTGTGGCCAGGTTGTCATGTGACTGGGTGGGTGTGGCCAATTTAGCAGTCCCTTTTGCCAATTTTGCAGTCCATTAAATAATACACAGCAGTCCCCCTTTCTATTCTTCTTTTTAATACTGCATGAAGTTTTTGCTCTAGGTTGTTGTGGGGTTTTTTTGTTAACTAGAGGGGAGAGGTTGGCAATGCCTGGGGATTTCTGGGGATTTCTCCTCTGAGTTAAATACACCAGATGACCTTCGAGGTCCCTTCCAGCCCTGGATTGCTGTGCTGTTTCAAAGCATCCTCTGAAGCTGCATCTACTGCCAGGGTTTGTGGTCCTTCCTTCCTCTCCTTTTTCTCCCCCTCCCTCCCTCTATGCATCCATCCATCCCTCATTCACTTTCTCGTCCATTTCCTCTTTCTCCCTTCCATCTCCATCTCTCTCTCTCTCTCTCTCTCTCTCTCTCTCTCTCTCTCTCTCTCTCTCTCTCTTTCTTTCTTTCTTTCTCCATTGAAGGCCCCCCGTGCCCCATTTTGGGCTGAGCAGGCCTCCTTGCAGTCTCCCAGGAGCAAAAACAGGACAAAGGGGGGCGGTGCTGCACCCCACCCCTGCCCCGTTTTGGGCTTAGTAACCCTCCCTGCATTTACCTGGGAGCCAAAACAAGGCATGTGGGACTCCTGGAAGTGGCAGGGTGGGGAGGGGATGGGCAGCCAGAGGTGGTATTTGCTGGATTTCTGAACCAGCCAAAATTTTCCCTACTGGTACATCAGAACCGGCTGAATACCACCTCTGGATAGGAATCCACATAGGTGGGCACAGAGAATCTTCTCCACTCTTTGAACTGTTAAAAGAGCATTTGGCAATTTGGGGGCTCTCACCTCCTCCCTCCCTTTCCAACATGCACATAAATATGGAAATCATAGAAAAGATATGAATAATGAAGTCATAAATCAAAAGACTATCATTACAACATGGTTACTGTAAGTAGGAATGCATGTGTTTCCCAAATAGTTTTTTTTAAAAGTCGGTAAAAGCTGAATCCTTCATACTTCTTTACATTTCAAAAAAGTATTCTGTTTAGCTAGGATTTCTGCCAGTCTGATCTGAATCATTACTTTTCAGACAAAGCAAAGCAAACAGCCTTGCAAACTGGTTCTAGATCGATTCTAGCTACACATCCAGGTTCTTAAAGCTGCATAGACTACAAGAAAGTTTTTGGTGAGAAACTGCTGTTAACCTTCTCCACCTATTGAATGAAATTCTGATGTTGGATCAAAGAGCATGACCCAAAGAACAATGTTTGAAGTGTTCACCCAAACCTGT
This sequence comes from Mimophis mahfalensis, assembly GCA_032468015.1. NCBI lineage: Eukaryota > Metazoa > Chordata > Lepidosauria > Squamata > Mimophis > Mimophis mahfalensis. The sequence goes on from JANHFR010004446.1 coordinate 144,331, forward strand.
TCCCAGACAGTTTTAATAAATTCACTGTGCATGAATCAGAAACAGCCTTGTCTTGAGTTCCCTTCAGAATAAGGGAGACAGTTTTTAAAATTATGACAATGGATAAGGATAAATCTAACCTCTTAAGAAATTTTGCATACTGAAGCTGAAGTAGACTCCAGTGCCTCTGCCAACAGAACTAAATGCAGATACTGGTATCTATTTCCCACTCAGTTCTATAACATTCATTGCTATCCAAAGACTCCAAAATGTAAACACTAGAGACTAAGTGTTTAATTTGGATTTGAAGCAATGCATGCATTTCCAAATGCTGTCGAACGATCTAGTGGAATGTTGGTTAAAAAGCTGTAGAAGCCACTATTGGCCACATTCGCCAGAGGGATGCCTTCCAGATGTCTGGACCTCAACACCCATTCTGGCAGGCAAAGTTCATAATCTTAAACACATCAAAAGTTGGAGAAAGCTGCAGTAGATACAGGACAGAATTAAGGAAAGAAAACTAATGTTTCAACCCTAGAAGTACAAATAGTTGAAACTGTACAAAACATGGCATAGCTACAATGGAAAACAGACAAACAAATTTTGTTCCATTATTTCATAATATCCTTTCAATGAAAATCAAGTTGAAATATTTTATTTTACAGATTTTCTGCTTAAGGCCAAATCTTGCATTTTGAACAATCCATTCATAAACATCTGTATGGCAAGGAGCCAGCAATGTTCTTCATCTGTCCATATTCATAGAAATATCCATCTTGGAAAGGTTTTCCCCTCCCACTGGTGTACTGTGAGCCAGAACAAATGCGATCATCTTTTAAACTATCCTTTCATGTGGTATTTTGGCATATTGGTTCCTGAAGTGTCCTTAATTGTTATTGTAATAATAACACAGGAGTATTTTGGCTTGAATCAACATTCTCAAGCTTACATGCCTGTGAGTCCCATTACTAACAGGATAACTGAAATTCCTCAGCAATCTCATATTTGCAACAATTTATTCTAAATCATATTACTCCAGGGAGAACTGTGCACAAGAGTTTAGAATAATTATTATCTTGCTGGAAATGTGCAAAGGATGTCATTCCAAAATGGTTATTAGAAAGAAATTCTTAAGGAAATATATAACAGTGACATTTTGGGCTACTAGATACTATGTTGTAAAACTCTTTAAAAGAGTTTTTAATTTTGAAAGAATTATTGACTGCAGTAATAGTTTAATGCTATACTGCAGTGGCCAAGAACATATTTTTTTTTAGTGTTTAATATGTAATGGATCCTTAAATGGTTTCTTGGATACTTTTTCACATTTCAAGAGACATTGGAAATCAACATAATAAGACATTTCCACAAAGTCCTGCCTTTCAAAGGGAATTAGAAAACGAACAGGTGCTCATAAGGAAATGATGTGAGCAATGCACTTGACTTCAATCATTGTGTCATACTCATCTATGGACATTTAGAACAGGGTGTGGGATTTTCTTTTATCACAGTGGCTTAGGAAATTCTTCCATGCCCTTTGAAAATAATATGTAAAAGGCACCACATAAATGCTTTGATTAACCCATTACATCTAATTCAGGCTAATTAATATGTATCACAATTTCTTCTTAGTCTTTTTAAAGAGAAATTTTATATCCTTCTCATTTAAATCAGTTCACTCTGATCCATTAATGTGTCCTGCATGTATCTGCCCCCAAAATCGTATCCTCTGTTTTCTAGCAAGATCCCACGCTCTTGGAGTGCGCAGGATGGTCCAGGGTTAACTAAACAGGCAGCTGTTCAACTATTTATTTTTATCCTCTTTGTTAGATGGATAGCCATGTTCTCCATATATTACAGACCATCCATCCTCTGCAGTTAATCAACCAGAGCTCTTCAGAATGGCTCTTCATTCATCCTGACGACTCATTGCTGTGGCTTTCATTCAGACATATGTGATCCTTGTAATTAGATACTATTCCAGATAGTAATCTTAACTTGTTGCTGTTTCTAAGCTTCACTTTTGGTTTTCAATTTTATGCGTGCAACATTTGTAAGGTATTTCATGGCAAGTTTTGCTTAGCTCAGAAAGCCACTAATCTAGTTCAGTTATAAAATTCTGCGGATCTCTATGTAAAATAATGACTGCAGGAAGGAATGTGTTTTGCTTTTCTGCCAGCTTTTCATACAGTATTATTTAAACTATATCACATTTACAGCAGACTCAGAGTAATAATTAGATTTCATTCTCCTTTTATTTATATTTCCAATTATGCAGCATGTACTTATTTTAGTCAACATGCATACCTTCAGCTTCTGGTGCTAATGCAAAGGAGTTAACAATTCAAATTCATATTTCAGTCAGTCAATTAATGTCATGGATAACAAGTTCGACTGATTGCAATGACTCTATTTTGAGTAAATCTGGATCCAGCACTAGGAGAAGCTGCAAAACTTCTAATCTTTTAAAGACCCAGCCAAGGTTAGATTGGCAGCTCTTTGTAGAATCACCAACTGAAATCCATTATCACATTTCATAATCACTTATCATTTTGCATAGCATGGATTCCCACGCACAAACAAATACATATGTGTGTGTGTATGTATATGTATGTATGTATGTATGTATGTATGTATGTATGTATATAAAAATGTATTTATAAGAAGCACGAAGCCAAAGACACCAGCCTGAAGATGATGAGTGTGACCTCATCGAAACGTCACCAAGGTACCCTCAACCTTACACGGGAAAAGACCCGAATACACCAAGATTTATACACACACACACACACACGCACACACACACACACACAAATACAGAGAAGACTGAATTTCCTTCAGAAGACAGAAGTCCATCTGTAATTGGTTTGGATCAGTGATGACCAAATGTTAGCTTGTTGGCCAGATATGGTTTCCACTCTCATTTTTTTCTCATGCTTTCTCTGTATTTTACAACAGACTGGATGTGCAAGGCATTATTTCTCACATGGCAGACATCTCTCGCAGCAGGAAATAAGACGTATGCCAAGATCTCAGCGTGATAGAGGCATCCTGAGCCAAGACCTAATATATACAGTCCTTGCTCATTTTATCTTAATGAAAACTATAGCTATCTCAAACACACATTGACTGCTTTGAAATTCAAGCTTCAAGGACTTCTAATATTTCATATATAAGGTGAACATTAGGACTCCACAATTCTTCTGCCCAAAGTTAAAATATGGGACTTAGAATCACCCAGAAACTTCCATTTTCCAACTTGATGAAGGTACATTTCCGCCATTGTCCTCGCTGGCAGTTTTTTCAAAACAAACCAAACTTCAGAGGTAGCAAGCAATAGGAAAGATGATAACTGAGGCCCTAATCAACACCTGATGTCCCATAGCTAGTAAATCTTTGCACCTATCACTCTAATTTTGACTGACTCCCACATAGTGAATTTTGGCAAAAAGAGGTAATCTAGTATGAGCTCTCCCAATTCAGAACAGGAAAATAGTGAACTAACTCTTCTCTGCATCAAGCCTATCTAGTCTTAATAACAATGTAATTAGTTTTTTTAAATTCCCACAAGGGCTGAGCACCTGAATGACTCCAAAGCAGGTTGATCACTGAACTCTTGATTAAGATCAAACCCACTTTGCAAACACTACTAAAATGACTGAATGGAAGGTCCTACTCAAAGCAGTGAAATGAGAGGTTTCAGTCAGGAGAAATTTAAATAAGACCCACATGTGAAGAATCCCTAGAATTAATCATAACTAATATAAATCGGCACTATACCAAATTGGCTTTCCTTGATTACTTTCTGACACAGTTCCTACTAGCTTCCACACATTTGATGTAAAAAAGATTTCTATTCTATTCTATCCTATCCTATCCTATCCTATCCTATCCTATCCTATCCTATCCTATCCTATCCTATCCTATT